>PQWD01009544.1:0-81983 GCA_019425675.1 Leucinodes orbonalis
TAAAGGTTCGTTACACTCTCGTGCGTGGCACCTTTGAGTTACAAGAGTCCATTTAACTGTCTGCTCCTTTGCCTACCTATGCATTAAAAAAAAAGAAAAATAGTAAAACTAAAAAAGGAACTAAGCTGTTTTTACCACTAAATCTCCATGAAATGACCTATAAGCACTCCATTAATATGATTAGCAATGCAAATTATAAAGGGTGGAATTACTACATCCGTTCTTAAAAAATATTGACATTCATTTTTGACGTTAGCTTTGTTTAAGTATAAATAATTTCTATATTAGGCATAGACGTAAAAAAACACGGACGGAGTCTCGGTGGCAACAAAAGCGTGTCAAAACTCGGCTATATTTTGTATGGGTAAATGAAGACATTTGGCTCGCATCTCTCAACAGGCCGACTATAAGAACTAGTAAGAATCGCTGGCGTATTCGTAGTAAGAATCAGTCGTTATACATTTTTAAAAATCATATTATGTAATAGGAGTGCCACTTGCTATCATAACATACGTGTTTATTATAGCTTCGCTACCGTGTGTTTTTTTACTATTTGTCAATACCATTCCGACAGAGCCTACGTCGCAGTTCGTTAAGTTTTACGTCCCATCAACTGACAATCACTTGCAACAAAACGTATGAATATTTAAGAAAACGTCAATTTACGATGCTTTAGCGAGGCTGATTAAAATTGCTTGGTATAATCATAGGTAACTGTTGAAGGTACTTTACTCGTTTCACATAGAGAAAGTGTTGCGGACTAGAGCAGTTGTTTCACGTGCATAATTAGCTTCCTCGAATGGCAATGGAGTGGACACTGCATACCACTTGCATTAAATTAACTGCTGCACTTCTCTTAGGGAAAGTTCACATTCATTCTATGAACCTATAATGTTTAGACAAGCATGTATGCTACGTATATGCAATGTATCTACGCCCGCACTGTCTCGTCTCGTGCGACCCAGCTCCCAGTACCTTTGAGCAATCATGAAGTTTATAGATAGAAGTGTTTTAAATCTATGCTGTTGTTATTGGAGCAACAAGTACGTTCAATACTTATTGTTGGTTAGTTATATAATACGTTACATAGCGCATCGAATCGGTTACCTAAGTACCTAGAGGCAGGTATGTTCTTGGTGCAATGTTACAAAATGAACTAACTTTCACAAACATAATGAACCGTCTCTTTTTGGGAATACAATATTCAAATATTATGTTCAAAATTCATTTTTATGATCCGTAGTCAGAATATGTACCTACTCTATTTAAATGCAACTTAATGTCAGATAAATATCTATAGATTAGGTGTATTGTTTTTTAGTAGGTATAGTTTATTAAAGCTCGTTCCTAATACGCACCGCAAAGGAATGGAACTCATTGCCTCCTTGTCGTCCGGCCGTCTTCAAGGCAAAATTATTCCCTCTTGTCTTTTATCAGGTGAGCTGGTGGTCAAATGTCCGTCTATAGAAGATAAAAAAAATCGTTATAAGAATGTAGTGTTTACTTATTTGTATCCTAAATGTACCATAGATAAATGTTCCAATTAGGTATGTTGTTATAAAATAACGATTATTTGAAGGCACACGACTTAATGTAATCAAATAGGCGCTTCCCATGGCAATAACGTGTAAGCTAAGTTGACAATAACCTTGGATATTTCATCGCTAGGGAATGAGCTGGTAGTAATGATTTTTTTTATTTAGCAGACGGAGTGTCCGCATTAACATTAGCTCAAGGTGACCGCACTCGGAGTTGCGGCTGACTGAGCATCGTTTGAAATGCTGTTGTTACTTGTTACGTACACTGTTGATTTCGATTCGATTTGAATGTACTTGGAAAGACGATTACATCGTATGCTTCGAGTTGATTAGTTTCTTAGAAGACTGAGCTGTTACTTTCTTAGTTTTAAATAGATTTTGCTTGCCTAAATGAAATATGAATCTTAGAGACACCTTGTATAAAGTCGTTTGCTCTTCTCAATTTCTTCTGCCATAATGATTTATTAAACTGTGTTAGACTGAAAGTTGAAATAAGCTGTGTAATATTTGGGTACTGTAAATTACGACATGCTAGTGCACTGTGATCCCTGAAAGTATCGCTTAGTGGATCCTGCCACTTGTTACTTGTATATAGACAATTTGGATACAGTAAATCGCTCATTAAACGGAAGCGAAGGACCGAAGAAGCCGTGATAAGTGGCGCACAATGGAAGAGCCATATGTGGGCAGTGGTCTGCGATAGGTTGAAGAGAGAGAGAGATTTATTTACCTATGGTATAAACAGGATACAGTTTTCGATGGAAATAGCCGACGCTTAGTATAGCAGTTCACTGGTCGGGACTGTAGCCTGTATTACTGCTAGTACTGTGATTACAAGACTGTAGGAAATCGTTAATTGTCTATGGGCATTCATTCCCCTTAATCGTATCTAAATTAATAATGTTTGTTACAGCCGAAGAATAGAGACGTACCGTAGACGGCAGTCGGAGTGTGTGCCGCGGTTCGACCAATCGTTCAGCGGCGCATGCGAGCAGCAGAACTTGGAGACGAGTGCGCTGCAGAAACGGTACCTGGAAGGCAAGGCCAAGCGGCAGGCGAAGAAAACCGATCGCAAGCCCGACTTGCCGGCGATCAGCGGCGTGCATAGCAGCGTACATGTGGTAAGTGCTAATGCGCACAAACATTGCTCAAACGTTGTATGGTCAATGAACTATGTAATAGACTAATTGTGGTAAACTTGGTTTTGGAAGACTTGCGGTTAGATAGACGGGGGGTTCGTTTGTGTAGGGTTGGGGGCGTAATGAGTTCACGAATTTGCGATTGAATGAAGCGTGTGAGTGAACTCAAATTGTGATGTATTAAAAATTACTTGCATTACATTAAAATCTAAATTAAATAAAAACAAATATGGTATTTCAAGTATATATTTGGCATTAACCCGTTTTTTTTCCATCTTGAGAAACACCATACAATTATGCAGGTACTATTTCTATAAAACGTGAAGTAACTATGTTACTTCGCACGAGTCTGAAACAAATGAATAAAAAAATAAACACGAGTACATGCAAATCAGATTGAATATCGGGGCCGCTATGTAGAAATGGCACTCAATAGTGTTGCTAAGCGACCTAGATATTGATAATTTCTATAAAGTATGGCTATATTGAGTGTTTTTAGGATTAGGGCCAAATGGCAAAGAACGGAACCCTTATAGATTCGTCAAGTCTGTCTGTCTGTCTGCACTATAAGCACTACACTATTCAAACTTTGTACGTATCTGTATTCTGTGAACCGCTATTAGATTTTAATAAGAAACTTAAAAAAATAATTAATATATTTTGGGGTTCCCCATACATTGAACTGAAACTTAAAAAAATGTTTTTAATCGTACCCCCACGTGTGGGGTATCAATGAGTAGATCTAATAAACGATATTGAGGTTTCTGATATATTTTTTTATAAACTGAATAGTATGCGCGAGAGACACTTCCAAAGTTGAAAAAAGTGTGTCGCCCCTTCTAATTTCTAAACTATGGGGTTGATAATATCGAAAAAAATATATGATGTACATGACATGATGAATCTAACAACGAAATTTAGTTTGAACGATTTCTGGTGTGTAGTTTTTTTATACGTCATAAACGGTGAACCACTATTTTTTCATATTAAAGCTGTAGTAGGTTATTTTATGTCACTTGCTGCTGCGGAACCCTTTCACGTGCGACTCGCGCTTGACCAATTTTTTTAATTTGCACTTGATATGTCAAACTTATTAAGTTTGTTTAGAAATCATTAAGAGGGGACTCCATCCAGGGCGTAGTAAGTAAAACAATAGGTTTTTTAGTCCTGAATGGTAATCAGTGACTATACCACTGGTAACGATTAAGTAGGTAATCATATTTAGATTATTTAGCCCTTTTCTTTGGATAGACTTTTCGATGTTAGCCGCTGATGTTGTGATCTGGGATATGAGGCTAAAATTGACAGGGGCGACACTTGGTACCAAAAGGGCTGTTTTCAAAATAATATGTTAAAAAAATCCAAACGGTTCGCACGTTGCAGTCTAAAATTTATAAACGAAAACAGCTAGAAAATTTCTACCAGTTTTCTATCTGTAATCGCAATCTTACGTATTTAGGTATTTATGTTTGCCTTTAGCAATTATTTTGTAATATTGAGGAACCCATTTATTTGAAATAGTTGCCGATAGACGCCATCATAAGACGGGATTCGAAACGTATTTCATATTACCAATAAAAACTTTCAATTCAAAACACAGACGAGTTTTCGAAACATACGTCCATAATGACGAAAGGGCTAGCTAGACGGATTGCAGATTCGATTGGAAAAAAATGTCTACCTAGTTTCATTGTCGTAACAAATATTTAGTATAGTATTGCCTTGCCCGCGTGTAAGGTGAAAGCGATCTTCGTGCAGCGAGTCGTTCGCTCGCTCTGCGATAGATGGACCAGAAAGTGTTGGGCGCTGGCAGGCACAGTGTTAAATCTATTAAATTTTATGAATATTTTCAATAGTTAAAAAATAATTAACGTTCATCTGAACAGGTAGCTCTCTTGTTGACCTTAAGGTTATGGTTAAAATTAGTACCTTAATAATGAGACTACTCTCTTTTTCTTAATTAATTCACAAATGGCACGCTTACTGTTTACAAAACGATTCCACATATTTTCTCCATCCATCTCAGTGCTTGAAACATTCATAAGAATTTGTGTACTGAGTGAGTAAATACCTACTGAAACCGAAGGTATAAGGGCATAGACCTCTAATCGATGGACCTCTTAATAATAGAAATATTGGGTAAAATAATGACTCCGTTAACATTAAAACTCACAGAGGTATCACTATTCTTAAATCACATTAATGGACTTTCCCAAAAAGCTTCTCACAAAATGGGTACTTAATTGTGACGTCACGCCTTTGTAGTTAGTATGCATGTTTCATGAATTTTGTGCTGCAACTATATTAAATTTTGCGATTTTTAAAATGGTTTCATAGCAAAAGTCGCTTTAAATTGTATGTATAAGCCCACCTACCTTTGAAGACTAATACAATTTAGAAAACATGAGATATTGGGCTGAAAGTTGGCATATTCTTACGATTCCGTGACATAAATATTGGCACTGCGGGCATGATGACTGGCATCATACCTGCAGTGCCAATATTTATGTATATTGATTTTTACCTTTAAAACTGAGTAGTAGTAACATTAACAATATTTTATTTTACCTTTCTTTTCGGACAATCAGGTGATTCAGCTTGCAATGTAATGTCGATGATACCTTGCTTCGGAGGGCACGTTAAGCAGGCAGTCCCGGCAATAAACTTATTATAGTACCTATACATTATCACCCACCAATCCGCATTGGTTTCACATGGCGGATTTTATCCCAATCAACCCTATGCTATAGGTTTGGTCAATGCAGTGGGATGTTATAGGCTGACGATGGTGATGATGATTATACCTTCTTCACGTTGTCGCACCCGGCCGTGACAAGGCCGGGTGCGGCAACGGGTCTATGCTTGCTTAATTACCTTATTGACGATCTAGCGAAGTTGCTGATATCTCTAGTTTGAATTATTTGTTTAGTATTCGGATGTGGCTCAAGGTTTATGGATATAGTTTGTATTGGTTTGTTAATTATATATGTTTGGTTAGAATAAAAAAACCTAATTATAAAATGTAATTACACTTTTGACTATTATTTATCTGATAAAAAGCTATGGTCTTAAACTGCTCAGCTATTTCAGTGTCGGTGGCTCAATGGTGTGGACTGTTGCCTTCCGATCAGAAGGGCGCAGGTTCAAATCCCACCACGTACCAATGTGCTTACCTGGATGACTGGAAGTCTACCAAGCGATAAAACTGTGGAATGAACTTCCACTGGATACATTTCCGGAGCAATACGATCTGGCGCCCTTCAAAAATAATAGATTATTTTCATTTATGACCTCTGGTCTTTCAAATGTTTATGGGCGGCAGTGTCACTTACCATCAGGTGAAACATATGCTCGTTATCCTCCTGTTTAATAAAAAAAAAATAGGTAGCCCTGGTAGAGTGTATCGTAAATATAAATGTATAGAGTAAGCAAGTAAAATAACACAACAAAATATTTATACCGATTTATTAAAAAGAGATTGACGTATTTTTTTACAAAACAGGTTTTTATATGAAAACGTTAGATGGCATGTCGCGTTTTGTTTAAAACGGGCGAGGATGGTTGACTGTTAAAATAATTGATGTATAACGGAACCGGATCATTGTTTATCAATTTTCACGCATTCCAATTCACGTATAACGAACCTTAAAACGTTGCTTGTATGTGTTGTTATAGATTGTTCCTGCAGTAATACGAGAACTTTTTCGTGCAATCTAAAAAATGCGATAAGATTCCTGAAGATCAGTAGTATTTACCTGTTGATTGGTTAAAACAATAAAGGGCCATTACATCGGAGATAATTGTAATTTTATATCGTGGTGTGTACGCGCCGCCCGCTGCACCGGATGCCGCGACGTCAATTGACTTGACCCTCTGGCATCGACATCCCGTGCCTCAGCCCGATACAGATTACTCAGCACGCACGCGACACCACCATTTTCGCATATAATTATGTTACATGCTATTGTCTCGTCGCTCCTCTCGCTCCTAAACCGGTTATCGCTTTGGCTAAATCAATAAGTTAATTGACCACTAATAAATGTTGAATAGTAGAATTAGAACAAGTTTATTTGTTAAAACGCGATAATGTTAGTAGGTTTCTTTTGGTACTAATAAAATTACGTCGTT
Organism: Leucinodes orbonalis; assembly: GCA_019425675.1. Lineage (NCBI taxonomy): Eukaryota > Metazoa > Arthropoda > Insecta > Lepidoptera > Crambidae > Leucinodes > Leucinodes orbonalis. The sequence continues at coordinate 6,806 of PQWD01009544.1, forward strand.
CTTTTAATGCACGACTTAAATCTTTGTATCTATGAGGTCGAAATTGTACATACACATCTTTAGCGTAGGATTGCGTAGGGTTCGGTTGTACTAAAACGACGAAGGTCGCGCCGGAAAACCAAGTGAAAGGTAGAATAGTATCACGATGAGTAGGTAGGTATTTGAAGGTTTGTCAGGTAATGCGCAGGGCAAGTGCAAGCGCGGCAATAGGGCGGGCTGCGATTGTGCAAACTGTGCAAGTTTCACAACGAACGCCTCGCATTGTCTCTAGCCGCTCACCGAGACGACCTCCGGCCGGCTGCGCTGTTTTCTGACACATTTTATAACTATGCTCGATACCTAACTAGTTTGCGACGAAACACGATCCTCGGGTACACTGAATATAGTTTTTGCTTGCTTTAAAGGTACAGTATGAGACAAGCGGCACGTAAACAGCGCCTAATCATCGAGTGTAATAGCGGTACATTTTAAGGTATTTAGGTCCGTTTACGCAATACGTTACTCACGTTAGAACGTCACACGTCAAGTTCAGAAGTAACTGAGGTGAGTAGTTGAAGATTTTGATTAGTGATTGCGTATTGTTATTGCGTAAGTGTTCTAAGTCTAATGAAACTCATTCAAACGGTTTTTATCCTCATCGTTTACGAATGCCTCAACGTTGTTTATATGATGTTATGTGACGTTATCGACATCTTGTAATTACAACACAGAGAGTGCGTGATTGCTTGCCCATAGCTAAATGGATTTATCATTAACTTTGTCCTAATTGCATACAGTTGACAGTCAAAAGTTATCCTATTATTTATTTGCATATTTGGTGGTAAATTGAAGTGCAGAAAGTACCTATATGAAATCAAAACACTAGGCTAGAAGTAAGCTTACTTTCTTTCAGTTTTCTCATATATATTAGCGATAACAATGTGATATACGTTTTGTACAAACAAATTTTAATAAGGCGGTCTTAATGGCTAAGTAACTTTCTACTAGTAACCTGGGTAACGCGAGAAAACATTTTAGGCAATATCAAAATGAAAACCTTCAGAAACAGAAAGTTTAAAACACAATACATACGCGACTGGCATTATGCAATCAAATGGAATTACACAAACTCCAAACCTATACAATATATAAATATAAATGTATGTTAAAACAATATAGCATCTTGACATCATACATCCTATCGGATATCAGATTGAAGTTTAAGGGCCCAAAACCTTTCAACGGTCCAGTACAAATGAAATCATCATCATGATGACGATGTCCTTCTTATAGGTATGTAGTTAAATTGATGAACAATCCGACTGATACTGGTGTCAGAGTATCTAAACCATCCTACGGCCTCTGACGTGGTTTCACTCGTATGTAACCACCGCAATATTAGCAGTGTGGATTCGGGACGGTTTAATGTTTAATACGAAGCACGTTATCAAGCATCAGCTTTCTTATAAACAAAATCAGGTAATTTAGCCTGCAATGATGATGGTGGAAATACATTAAATACAAATTTACATTCACTGATGTTGTCAACGAATTCTGGTAGATTCCATTTCTGCTTATCAGGTGTAAAATCTTGAGTAATAAAAAAATATACTTCGGAACTGTAGTATCTGACCATTTTTACTAAAACATAACCTTCTTTACATAAAACATTGTCTAGTCTGTTTGTACTTTGTGACGAGTGGAAAATCTACGAATATGTATTCATTTCTTAAACTATGTACTACCTATTACATAACATTTACAGTATAGTATTATGTGGTTTATATAATTCTGTGCTATGTTTTTGTAAGTGTCCATGCTACTGATGTCTGGTGGACAATTTATACCTATGCCTGCGCACGGTGTTTTACTTGATTTTTATTTGTAAGGATCGACGTTATGCAAGCTTTATCTGTCCATTGCTTGACCTTATCCGGTGTTTGAGGTGTTTTGGACTCAAATGTCTCGTTCAGCTACCGCGTGTTGTAACTCGTTCTTTGTTAGGCAGGATGGGCCTCACAAAGAACGAGTGGCAGGTGAGGTTGGCCAAAGCCAATTCATGTTAAGCCAATCCAAACCAAAATATTTTTATAATTGTGGTCTTATATATTGAGAATAATAATTAAATATGAGATAAATAGACAACTAGCAAAACGAATACTGATGGCATTATATTAGACGGTTGGGAATCATTCCATTAGCAAATTGTTTTGTGTTGCTAAGCTGCTTTGTTTCTAGAGTTCTGATTAAAGGTACACGTACTTCGGTCCTCGAACTAAGTGTAATTTTTTTTGTAAATATTTAGAGGTTACAATATGAATACAAATAAAACAATATCCAACATCATTTACCATTAAATGAAAAGAACACAATGTTTTACTGTAGTAAACGAACAAATGACTAAACAGTTACTGTAGGTACTTGCGTTTCAATCGGCATGCTTTGGTGATGGTACATTGGCATGTTGTTTTCTTATTCCTAAGCCAATTCCATTTGTCTCATTGTTTTCCAATAGGGGTGACTCCGTTGTAATCTGCACACGTATGCACGTGTAGGTGAACAAACACGTGATACACGTGATTAAATCATTTACCAAGGTCCGGCCGTAACTACGACTATTATGTACTATGAGTACACACAACATTGTTGCTATTGTAATTGTAATTCCTTGGAAGCACTTGACTATTGTCCTGCACTGTATGTATTGAAACCCCAACTTCAAAGTCCGATAAAAACCTTTAACCCTTTAAGGGCATTTCCCTTGGCCTTTTCGAAACGGAATTGAAAGGGTGTTGCTGGAATATTACCTTATTATTCTAATGCATTGCTTTCTCATAGCAAACGTAGGTATAAGCTACTTATTACAAACAGTGAAAAAATTTAGTGAGTGTACTTTCACTTCGGTTAATTGCCCATTATCGAAACGATGAGTGTATGATACAATTTTTTTGTTTTGAGTTATTTGTACTAATTTTGAGATGGTTAAGGGTAAAGTGGAACGGAAGGCAAGTTACTTACACACTCGGATATAAAGCATTAACCGTTTACGTAAATTCCCTTGTTATTACTTATTCAGCTTTGTTTTTTACCAGACCTAAGGTTATTATTGTATGTGTTCGATTATTTACAATTAACACTTCATTATTTAGTTGAACTTCTTTAAAGGTAGATTACGCGTATGCGATTCGTGGTAAATAATTTAAAGTGTTTTCTTTGTAGTGCGCTGCAGTTGACCGCAGATGTCCTATTTACACCCAACTGTAGCATTAACTAAAAAAAATATTGCGCTTATCTTGTTAATATAATTTCTTTTTTGTTTGTTGCAGCAACAAAAATTTGGATGCGGGGATTATGAGCCCCCGGCAAAATTACAATGTGGCGGTGGCGGCGGTGGTTCGGGCGAGGCGCTGACCAAGTTCTCGGTGGAGATAGTGCAACAGCTGGAGTTCACGACGGCGGCGGACTCCCAGCCACAGCAGATCTCGACCAACGTGACCGTGAAGGCGCTCGCCAACGCGGTGAAGACGTCCAACTCGCCGCCTCCCCCGCAGCCGGCGCGTCCGCCGTCGCCTCTCGACTGCGAGCGGGAGTGCAAGGCCGAGTGCAAGTCCGAGGTGGCGGACGACGAGTTCGTGGGGCTGGACGAGTGCGCGGCGGCGCTCGAGCGGGACGCCGCCTCCGCGTTCCCCGGCCTGGCGGACCTCATAGGCGAGGACGACGGGGACGACACGTTCGAGGATCTCATCACCGAGATATCTGGGTACTCGGAGTTCATGAAGGACTTTGACCTGGACGGTGGCAAGATGAACGGTGGCGCGGGCGTGGAGCCGGCGGAGGGGGAGGCGCCGGCGCGGACGTACGGCGGGGGAGATGTCCCCGGCGGCGCAGACGCTGAAGCACATGGCGGAGCAGCACCAGCAGGCGGCGGGCGGCGACTGGCGGTACCGCGCCTACACCGGGTACCGGCCGCGAGCCGCGCCGCCGCCCCTCGACCACCTGCACATGTCGCAGCAGCAGCAGTTACACCTCACGCAGCCACACCACAACCTGCAGGTACAACACCCGATATTATAATAATTATGTTTTACTCTTTGAGGGTAATAACCTACCCTAGCAAAACATCATTTGGCATTACATGTATATATGAAATCGAGTTTTAAAAATCATGTTTTGTTTTATGGTAATTTTTACATGCATTTCTTCAGGAATCTTAGAATATATATTATACTGCGTCCCAGCGTCCTGCAAAATAGTAAACGAGGCTCTGGTAATCCGCATTGGATCAGTGCGACTGGTCATGTCCGAAACCCTCAAATGATTAAAACCATTCAAGGATGGATTTGTCCAGCTCTTGCCGTTATAGCTGAAGTAGCATAATACGTCTACCGTGTGTAGGAATATCTCAAAATCTGTAAAATGGGAAACGATCAATTGTTTTGTTTTGTAAGAGAAAAGTGTTACTTAAAATCTTTTCAATATGAAACGGAAATATAAAGGAAATAATACCAATATTACTTTTGAATTTTGTTACTGTTCAGTTTTAACGTGAAGTTGTTATGGTTATAGAAAATACTTTATTAGGAACGCGTGCCAGAAAACCGCGCAAGTTGTTTCCCGCCAAAATTGTAGATGCATAAAAGTACGTAGTTGCGATTCCGTTTAGCCGCAACGTGTTCCCTGGTGTCGTAACAGACGATGATCGAATGGTAAATCATCGGATGGCACGTCATAAAGTGTAGTCGGTGGATTGCTTTTAGTAATTGGAAGTCTTCTTTATTGGGTAATTCGTGACGCGAAAGGACATAAAAAACATGGGAGTCTGGTGTATTATCGACCGGGGGCAGTATGCGCGCGCTGCCCGCCCACTGGCGTTTTATCGCTAAGGGTTCCGAGCTGGTAACGCTTTCGCTGTCTTTCTCTCGCGCTGCTGCCTCACTAGAGATAGATACAGTATTGCCATAATAAGAAATTCGAGTCGACGTTTTATAGTACTTGCGGAGCAACTCTGCAGAATTGCTGCTACAGAATGCAATCTTCGTTGCAGACGCATCTGTTGTTGTTATATTTTAATCAATGACGGCTTCAATGAATTTGATATTATTTTAACGGTATTATTACAATGATCTAATAAGAACTTTTTAACAATAATTTATTGCCTTTTTTCTGTTGAATAAAGTCGTATTGGTATAACCTTAACAATATTAGACAAACGACACGAACTGAAACAAAATTCATTCATACGATGGCTAACTGCATTCAATGTTTTATGCATGGATCTTCGCGTATCTAGTTGATACTTACTGATCTTTATTATTCATTTTTTATTAGATGTGATCTAACTGATGTGCAAGAATTTCTGCTGGTGGTTTCCACAATGATATTCTGTATATATAAAGGTAGATACGACATCCGTGCCTCAAAAACGATCTGCCGAAGAGAGTACAGTTTGTACTCTTTTGATTAGGTAAATGTGTTTGAAATTCGAAATATGTGTATGTGTGCTGTCACTGCATTCGGAACACTTTTTCGATTGTTTTGTGAGTGTATCACGAACCTACTTTTTTACATCATTGGGTTTCCATAGATAAACAGCTAGATTCTCAGATACCCCGTCCTCAAACAAGTCAAGCAAATAATGGATTTTTCCTTAAAACTGTGGACTCCTGGCCAGCAAATTTTTTGGTCATTCTGATTGGTAATTTACTATGCAAATTTATAATAGAATATTTGCGAAAACATTAGGCAAAGTACAAGTTCATAGCTGGATTGGTGGCGTACACGTGCGCCCGACTATTTCGCGAGCTCAGTACGTGTCGGGTGCCACATGTTCGCTTTTATAATACTGTGCCCTTGTAAACATCGATGTATACTATAAAACGATGTGTTGATATGGATAATTACGTAGACAAGATTCAAGCTTGAAACATTGATAAGAGCGAACATAAAATGTTGGTAGGTATAGGTACTTTACAATCTTGCTTGGAATACGCAGGTACTTACATTTGGCAAATTCCAACGCTTGCCACAGCTTGAAATAAAGGTAGGTAGGTATAAATATAGAGTTTGGGTTTCGAAACGTTACGTTCAAGTTCTGAAAACTTTTTAGAAGATTTTTTTGGCTTAAAGGTAATTTTGTGGCTGCGAAGACCTACTATTCACGAAGAAAAACGAACAACCTTCATGTAATAAATGCTTATTTTTCCTCAATAGTAAGTTTACTTTGCTAACTGTTAACTGGGCGGTTGTACTTTATACGTTTAAAGTCGGTCATTAATTATAATTAATTAAGAAAAAGAACACATTTGTATATGGTACACATCCAGAACATTGAAATAGTATAAAAAAAGGAAACAAGGAAAACACTTAACATTAACATATCAATCTTATTTTATATTATGGCATCAACATCGTATCAACATTTGTGGTCCAAATTGCACACAGATTCCACACAGCTGTATTGTCATAGGTAGCTACGCTGGTCTTAGTAAATCATAAATAAAATATATGTTTACGTTTACATTTTGTTCTATTATAATTTATTCATTTCGGATCTATCATCCATCTTATGTCAAATGTGGATAAGAATCAGGGTTTTAATGAACACTCAGTAACTATTACGGCTATTACTTCTCAATTTCGGATGATTATCCGTTTTCTACAGTCTGTGTCGATATTTTTCTACTACGTAGTACGTAGGATAAATCCGTGGAATTAGCTTCAACTGGAAATATTTCCGGAGCGATACGACCGGACTCATAACATGCCCCCTCCGAGGGGCACGAGCCTACCCGATCCTGTACATGGTGTATAGGCCATAGACGTCTACCGGGGCTCAGTGCTCATTGGCCGACTTCAACACACCTTTAAATTTTTTCTTAGCTGTGCGCAGGTTTCTTACGATATTTTCCTTCACCGTAAGTCTACCGGACATTAAAAAAGAGCAGCAGTTTACGCTCTTAAAGGGCCGGTAAAGCATTTCTGGAATCAGCACCTCTGGCCTTGTAAGGGTGTATGGGTGGTGTCACTTACTGTCAGAAGAGCCGTGTGCCCGTATGGCTCCCGGTCAAAAAGAATATAAGAAGTTTTATTACACAATAACTTTTGACCGTAACCTTTTGGACCAATGCCTTACCGTTTACCGTTTTAACCGGTTAACCATCAGGTTTTCAAACAAAAGAAAATCTATTGTGTCAGTTGGATATACTCGACTGCGACGGTAAAGGGCTAATAAATCGCTCGTTGAATTCGCACTCGACCATCTACTTTCAAACAAAAGTGATAGGATTTCAATTCAACCCTTACAAAAGAGTCTTGTTACCAAACAGATTCGACCGCGAGATGAACAGTACCTAGCGATTTCGAGATTCTGACGTCCCATCGAGTTTCCCAAAGTTTTAGGCGGCAATTGGATTCAATGGGATATTTGTGAACAGTTGTAATATTGCTATTGCTGTAGTAATTTAAAATGTTACGCAAGTAATCTAAATGTAACAAGGTACTACCTGCTGGTAGTTTTTAGGAAGTTTAACCAGAAAAATAACACATTTTCTATAGTGGACAAGAAGTAAAAACAAAGCTGTGACTACTCTCGTTGCACGTACCAATAACCATCATTACCGCCTTTTTAGCCTTTTTAAAAACCTTCGTATTTCCGAATTGCTCGTTTACTATTCGGCTGAATGCTATACCAGCAGGTGAGGTTGGCTTGGGCCTGTGGCGTATTTTGAAAGGACCATGTAATATAATTAGTTGATAGCCTAAGTTGCGCGGATTCTCTCTTTTCAGTAAATTACTCAAACGGGGGAATTCCTGTTAATAACTTTTGGGTACACGCTTTATACGTTTACATTCCTTGTATGGATACTGTAGCATAGTTTTTTAGCATGTCATAGTTTTTTTTCATCATTTTTTTTCTCAGTAAGCCGAGGCGATTCACAATATGACAATATTGTGAATAATATTCCACTAACTTTAGTAGTTGTGATGCTGTACCCTAGTGCTTCTAATGATTGATACTGTGGTAGCTAGGCTTCAGTTTTGATCCACTGTAGGTTTTTCGAATGGACTTTTCACTGTTGACCTGAGATAGACTTCATAGCGGCAAGCTCAGATGACTCTGAGCTTCAAACATCCACCAATCCCATCGTAGTAGTTACGATATTTTCTCAGAAGCTAAATCATAGAAAAGTAACTGAAAATTATCAAAAAACAAGTTAACATAGTACGTTGATTATTATAATATAATCCAAACGGTATCGGTGAGACAGGGCGACACGGGCGATGACACTAAAACTGTATGAATGGAACAAAAAGAGTACGCCCCGGGCCCGATCGCTTCCTGCACCGAGACCACGTGCTTGACTACGTCACGGCCTATGCTTTCTTATCTTATTCAACTTGGTGTAGATACTTTGAATCTGTTCAGATTTTGATATGCGGATGGAAAGTTCGTTGTGAAGTAGTATGGCAATATAAGATTTTATAAGAATTGTGTTGCTAACGAACACAACAAATTTAGAATGATAATAATAGTTTTGAAAACCTCCTTTTTAATCTAGGTATAGCGAAATATAAAATATATTATACTCACCATAGTCATGACATTTTACAATGCGTAAACTTAAAAATATGTTAAATGCGGGTAGTTTATAATAACAGTGCACAGTACAAAAACATCCCAGTAGGTTAATACCTGAATTAGGGAAGTCCTGTATCTCAGGTTATTAACCCTCCACCTCTTGCAGTTGTCTATGAAATACATGTGGAACTTATATAATTTTAATTTATTTATCAACACAATATTTTCACAATTATAAGTGTAACGAAAATTTTCTAAAACACCAATCTTTCATTGAATTTTATAATTTTTTCGTAATTTAGTAAAGTCTATCTGTTTCGACAACTACATTCTCAGAGATTCAAATATTGTTAATAAATTAAGTATACACATATAAATGCATTTACACAATTGAATATTGGCACAACACCAGCTTAGTTGGCATCCAAACAAACGTGTCACTAGGAAATAAAATAATGGATATTATTTGGTAATATAGGATAATAAACAGTGCATTGGAAGATGAAAGTAAGCTTTTTTTGTTTAAATTTTAGTGCATGCATATAAAGTGATATATAATATCAATACGAAAAAATATAGTAAAAATCAAAATCAGTTACTATTTCGAATCTAGAATAATCACCTCTTCTTCGCTCTACCTCAAACTTGATTAATGTTTATATGAATTTCTGAACCTCTCCTTGTAGTATGCTGTGATTGGAAGCAATTGATGATGAAACAGCAAAATTTTATTTTTTAGTAATTAACATCGAAAATCCTTTGAAACTAATCGTAAACGTCCCGATTGTGATGTTACTCGTGTCGATTTTAATTGGATGTTCCAGGCTGAAATATCTTAAAGTTCAAGTTGGATACGCGGGCTGTGCGTGGGTGTCCATGACGTAAAAGTGTGGGTCGGGTTATTTCCGTCGCGAGGGGCGGTATCGAACTAGAGGTCCGTGTTACCAATAACGTCATATTTTAACGGTAAACGTGACACAGGAAACTGAAAGAAATAGGCTCCGATGCAATTGCTAATCGTAAGAGTGATTAATTATTCAAATTGATAACGGATTTTAACAATCCGTCCAAGCTATTTTGGTAACTTTGCTAATCAATTGATAACGTCGATGCTAATGTTACATGTATTTTTTCCATCAGTGTATAGCATTAATAACTATGCACTTTAACGCGCAAAATTACATTATCCTTGTAACATTTTCTTGAATGTTTCGTATGTGTTTTGAACACAATTGTAGTGATTTTTGATTTACTAATACAACATTTGAGCTTTTAATTATTTTTGAAATTCATTTTATTTTATTATTACCCATCAATATAAGTCATCATATTATATACCATTCTAAAGAAATAGTTTTATTTGTTTAGTTGTCGCATTCGTTTTCTTCGTATGTGACTCGAGAGCGGTTCTTACCTGAGTCGGCGTTAGCAATCCCGGTGCCCATTTGAAAAAGCGATCCGCGACCAGATAACATTTGGTGCCGTTACTCCGTCTGGCCTTACAATACGACTTGGCGGCTTTAGCGCGCATATTATACTATGTATTGACGGAGAATAACAAAAATTGCGGGTGCACCGGACGGGAGTAGCTCGGAACAGGTTTGAGGCGCGCTGGCAGCTGTCACCGAGGCGTCTCATCACGAATCTACGGCCGACGCGTGACGCACCGACAACACTCCCACACATTAATATGTGCCCACATTATTTTGATGCTGGCTCGGTGACGGATGTGTGTGTGAGGGACTTAAACATTTGCGTTCGGTATTCAAAATAATATAAATTAAGTTATCTGTTCACCATCACCGAGCCTTAAGTTTATCCTACGGTTGAAGCATCCGAAATCAATTTAGTACACGGATTAAGTAAGTCGGACTCTATACGAAGTCTCTTTATGATACAAGTTGAACCACGTCATCCTCAATCATTAAATATCCACTGCTGACATTCACATACCTCCATAGCGAGGAGCTTGTAGTCCGGGTACTAAATAAATGATAACATACTTATTATTACATGTTTTTATAAATACATGCATTATATACATTGGAACACCAGGCTTTTACATACACTATATGTTCATGCACACAATGTTTGTAATGCCCGGAGATTGAAACCGGAACCTTGGTGTAGAGCCGACATCTTGACCATTACACCCATGGGTCGTCAATAAAAACTGATTATTGTATTTACAAGTTTAATTCCTTTAATAGATGTATGTATTTCCTATAATTATGCGGCGTATCTTCTTTCTCACCGTACCGGGGATGTTGGGAATTGATTTGTGCCATTTGGCCTGGCAAGCCTATCACTGGGCCAAGTCACCGGGCCAGATGGGATACACTCTAAATTTTTACCTGACAGGTGAAGCTAGGTAATTTAAAATATATCTTAATCCATAGTACTTGTAATAGGGAACATGCAAATGTAATATAACTGAATATTTTGATATTAAAATGTTAAAATAACATAAAAGAAGGGACACCGTAAGGATTATATTTTAATTTACGCTGTTTTTAAAAATAATTACGAATTGAAATTACTTGAAACGGAACGTAAATTAAAACACCAATCACTGTAATTTACGTCATCTATGTATGACATATTATTTTGACGTTAAAGGTGTAGTAAAACGTGAACATTATAACGACAAAATCGGCATTTTTCGAATAAAAATGAAATTTAGGACTGTAAAAGCAGACTCCAGGAAACTACCAAAGTTAATGTTGACATGGTTGTAATTTATTTTTGTCTGAAGTGAGTTTTACAAACCGCATTTTTTTTTTGAAATATCAAAGCATAATGTCTACTGATAATTAGAAATTGTTTTTCATCACCAAACATCAAAATGAAAGTAGTGAGCAAAAAGAAAAGGTTATATTTTAACTCATCACAGTGTGAGCAAAACTGCTTGGAAAAGGCTGCCTTGAGGATTTCCACATGGAACTGGTCTGTGCAGTCCTCATCCATGGCACTCGCAGTACACTCTAAAGATGAACCAGGAATAAAGAAGAAATAATAATAATTTTCTTTGTTTTAAAAATCATTATTTTATTTATATCATAATTGTGTAAGTTTGTATGTTTTTGTGACTGTAATATAATAAATCAATATTAAACTTGGTGTATTTTCAATGCTTACATGAATTTTACATTTTTTATTATTGCTGATTCAGGTGTCAAAGGCATTATTCTGTTCTAGCATTCAAAAATATGGGGTATGAGCATCTCTATTCACAAAGTTTTTAAACTTTTTAACATGATTCCTTATCTTTACAATAAAAAGTTATAGACAACTTTGTTATTTTATTTGTATTAGGTAGGTAAATGTTTGTTTTTCATACAAGCAGATGAAGAATAAAAGTATACTTAACATCATAGTCGTCTTCACCGCATCGAAAAATAGTTTGAGGAATAATTCATTCGTATTCAAGCTCGAAATCTCTTTTTCCCGGTTTTGTGTCAGTCAAAAACAATATGATTGTTATTAGATGAACACATTATGGTCAACGCGCTTTTTTCGGAGTATCAATTCATTAAAACATACATTATCAGTATTTATTCTTATAAATTAGGTCTCGACAGTCGAGAAAAAAATGCAAAAGTATGAAAGTCCTTGAAGAAGGAAGGTACATTCACATATTCGTCAAACGTCACGCCAGCCGTTTTGGCGCGAAATTTGAAATTGTCAATTTCAAACCGCATTTTTATACAGAAAATGACAGTTTTTTATTTTTAAATATACTTGTGGTCTATTCCAAATGTAGTTCTTTAAAATAAACACAAAAATAAATTTTGTGCATCTTCCCTATTCATACCAAATAGAATTCGTACGAATTTTAACATGGTAGTCAAAAATCGTATTAGATATATTAATTTAAATTAACTTAAGTTCACCATGTATGTATATTAAATATTTTTATAATTCAAAACAAATGTTAAAACAAAATCTTATCCGGAAATTAATGTCAATCCGTTGTGTTAGGTGTTGATTCTTCAGTATTTGGCGTCATTCTATAAATAATAGTATTCAATAATAATAATAATTTATTTATAATTACCATAAAAAAAATTGTAACAATAATTGTTTATCAAATCCCGTACAAAAAACATTAAGGTCAAAGAATTAAAATAAAAATGAAAGTGAAATTACATTATTTTATATTAAAACTAAGTTACTAAGACAGAAACTTGGTGGTAGCTCTGTCTGAGACATCAAATTGGACAAAGTGAAGAATTATACATTTTAGACCTGGCAAGGTTAAGTAACTACATTATACATATTATCGCGCCCGTAAACAGATTTAATTTTACGTTCTTCGGCTTTGTTATATACTTGTCAACAAACGTACATACTGATTTTACTTAAGAATATTTAAAACTAAAATATATTACACTAATATGTGTATTACACTTACTTATAATTATATACTCATATGTACACTTATACACTTATAGAGCGTCGGTGGCTCAATGGTGTGAACTGTCGCCTTCCTACCGGTAGGGCTGAGGTTCAAATCCCGACACGTACCAATGTGTTTTCAAATTTTCGAAAATATATGTACGTTATCCGACACTCTTACTGTGAAGGAAAACATCGTGAGGAAATTTCATGCACGCCTGCGAAGAGATTCGAAGGTTGTGTGTGAAGTCCAATCCGCACTGGGCCCGCGTGGACGACTAAGGCCTAATCACCCTATACGGGTAGGCTCGTGAACCTCGGTGGGGACGTTTAATGAGCTGATGATGATGTACACTTATTATATGTACACTTATATGTTATATAACTATTAAAAATGTACAGTGTCGGAAAAATCTTATCAATCATAAATAACTGTAATGTGGTGTACATCAATTAACAAAATCAGGGCACTAAACTAGTGGTATCTGTTGCTTTTGTTCTTATATTAAAAACAATTATTTACCACATGTTATGTTTGTTAGAATCCTAATTTGTTTGTAAGAGCCTTGACTGTATTTACGTCGCACCGTAATATATGCTTACACAGGAGCCCTCAGCTCGTGCACAATGCATTTAAATTATAAATTACATATGTTTTAATTACCCAATACGCTAGAACGGGTTTTATGTTTACTACGCCGAAGTTTGCTCAGTTTTGTCTATTATGTCATGCTATTTGGCTAGGTTTTGTAGTAGATAAGCGGTGTCCGTATCTTGGTAGATAAAAGGGTGGTGACAAAAAATGATTGCTCATCGTTATGGAATGGCCCAAGACTAGACCATGTATTGTTTTGTTATCTTCGATGTGGTATATTCTATGGTTATTATACTAGTATTGAGTCAACATCAAATAGAGTACTCTTCAGATATTTTGTTATTGATTCCACTAGTTGGCTTTCTAAATCACGTGCAAGATGCATTCCTGCCGTAGAATATTCGGCGACAATTCTATTACCGTATCGATTAACGTTATAATTGCAGCAATTACAACGACGATAAAGTTGATTACAATTATGATATTTCATCTAGTTGTAAATATGACATTATAATTAACAGGAAGCCGTGAGTTGTTTTTAATGACGAAATATGTCAAACATAATATTGATTAGGTATGTTTATTAGACGGTATTGATTAGTCAAATCAGCTTGTGTTAACATGTTTTTATGTTTAGTGAAATATTACAGAAGCATTTAAGCTAAAGGGCATTCAGGTCAAGTACATTATGTACATTGAAGCACAGGTTTGCATGTATATAACTGTATGTATGTCTATTCCCTAGGGATTCATACGGTTAGGGTAACCAACTTGGGAGACCAATTAGGCGTGGCGCGTGCCATAAGACAAGCCGACTTAGTGTACTTATCTTTAGTTGTTGAGTTTTGACTTGTTGAATAATTACAGAGATCGGAGCTTAGTATGTTAGGTCTAGTAAAGTATATTTGCTTCAGAGATCACATGTAGAAATCGGTACTTACTTGTCTATTTTTTCAAATATAATGGATTTAAACTTGCGATGACCTTGCATTATGGTCTACGCTTGAGCAAGCTACGTGGTTTCAATTCCGACCTCAGACTTTAATTTCAATAATGAGAATAAATTTTATTTGCCTTGTCTACTACATTTATTTTTTGTGTGGATCAATGTCCATGATCCGTCAATAAAATTATATAAGTCCCATATTTTAATCTAGATTTTCACCACTCGATAATTAAAAAAAAACTTAAACAAGTACCAACACAATAATTTCCTCGGCTGGACTAATCCTTTAATATCAGAGAATTCGTATCATAAACTGTCCGATATGGCTCTTTGGTTGTTGGAGAATATTTACTCTCATCTTTTCCATGGAGCATGTATTGTTGTTTGCCACGACGGCTTTCGTGTATTCTTCACGCCCCAGAAGGAAGAGAAGTGACGATAGAGACCTGGAGAGTTAAATAACTTGTAGTCTAGAAGTACGCGCGATGATAGCATAAAGCTTTCTTCCGAGCGCGTTTCAGCCTGTATAACCGGAAGGTTATGCAGGCCATGAGAACTCATCATGACGTGTCGTACTTTCTTCTTGGTCTAATGAGCACAGCGTTTGGTTTATTTAGAACGCTGACATGGTGATCGTGGGTTCAAATCCCACCGGGAAACTTCACGTTTCCTAGTTTCGTTAGGACATTGCAGGCTGAATCAGCAGATTGTCCAAAAAGAGAAAAAAAAATCCATGATTACGAAGGGCACGTTAAGCCGTCGGTCCCGGTTACAATCTGATGGTAGTCATTAATACCCACTAATCCGTATTGGGATCGCCAAGGCCTGTGCCCTACATTGTGCAGGTATAGGCTGATGATGATGGTAGTGACGTATGTTGTGTGTGTGTGTCAGGTGTCAGCGGCTCAGCACATGGCGGTGAGCGGGCCGGGCGGCGGCGGACACGTCTCGGTGGCGGCTCAGCAGGGCATGTACGCCAGCTTCCAGCACCAGGGGAACCCCACACCACAGCACCACCAAGGTTTGTTACATATATCAACCTATCGTACTACACGGCTGGATATAGGTCTCCCCATTTTTTTTAAAGACATTTAGAGGATGGAACGATCAATACGCTCGCTCACCTGATGGTAAGTGATACGCGTTATTGTGACAGATGCAATGTTGAAGGAAGTTAATAACTGTAGGAAGTCATTGGCGACCCATTTGGTGTAATCAGATGTTGGCTACTACTCTAAGGCTTCCGGGTTCGATCCCGTGTAGTAAAAATAGTTGCGGGCATGGATCATATTATGTTTGTTTGTATTGGTCTAGCTAGACGTAGCTACGTTATTTATGTATTTACGACAAATATAAAAAAGAAATCGTTTATTTTCATTAACAATATTTTTCCTTAATCTAGTGATTTGGGACCTCCATTTAAGCAAGAGAAGCCTTTGTTAGAAGGGTCCGCTCTTCCATATCATATTAATATTACTAGGCTAGAAATAAACATTTTTGTTTCAAGATACAAGATTAAATGTGTGTGTTTTCTGCAGCGTGTGTTCGTACGTGCGTGTTTGAGAATGTGCATGTGTGTTAATAAGTATGTGAAATTAAAATACTTCGTTTCTTTAATAAAACTATGAGATATGTTCCAGTAGTTATTCGAATTCTTCATACATCTTAGGTAGAATCCAGTTATATAAGTTTGTTTATCCCTTGTAGTAATGAACTCGATTAATGTAATGTTTGATTACATTTTTGTGTACAACCGTATTATTATAACTATTACATAATGTATATCTTCAGTTGTATTCAACAATTGGTAGGAAAACACATATTGCGGTAAATAACTTTTAAAAGTTGGACACTGATACAGTTATCTTAAATTAACGTAACACTGAGTGAATAATACATCAACTATCAATAATTGCAATACGAGAAACCCGTTGAATGTTGTATGTGTAATTGGGAATACCTGGTGGCGGTTGGCAAGGGCTACTATAATGAATATAGAATTTATTCACGTGTTAGTTATTCTGGGGTGTTAGAATTCCTTTTAATTAATTTCATCCCGTGATATGTACTGGCTAAAAATAGTTACATCGTAATCATTGGAATATTCATAGCAGCTATAAATAGTTGCTTACGAAACAATCACATCGTGCTAATAATATAGGACTTGATTGAGCTGCTTTGGTGTTTGTATGATCTGCTTATGCATTCCATTATACGTCCAAAGAGAGACGAGGCACGCGCATAAAGTTATGTTGTAGTGAGCGAATGACGGAGTGATTAGTGATGTGCCAACTCGGAAAAAACAATGTTCATGTAACCTGAGTTTAAATTTAAGTAACTCGAGTTCAACTCGAGTTACTTAACTCTAGTACCTACAATAAAGTGTGAATGATTTTTAAAATTGCCAATTTATTCCTTCAGCTCCGCATTGATAGTAATCTAAAGGAATAAGGAAATTATTGTATGACATAGAATTGCCGAAATAATTAATTTGGTTTAGACCACTCTCGGCCCCCAATTTTGGTTTAAATTTTTGTAATGTCCTGGTAATCCTTGGTAATACACAGGTCAAGGAAACAACTCGACGTAGCCGTTACAACATTTATTGCAAAAGTGACGTGACAATCAACTGACAAGTTATGTCGCATCGACAATACATCACAATTTTAAATTAAAACACATTAACTGTCAATAAAACAAAATAATAATAGGAGTCTCTTAAATTAAATCGGAGATCATCATAAAAAAATCATTTTTTTAACACGAGTGAATTCGAGTTAAGTTTAACTCAAAGTTACTCGGGTTAGTTACCTAAGCCAACCATCACTATGCGATTGTTGGTCTGTGTACGCGTGAAAGTATTATCGTGCTACACACACGCCCAGTGTCGTACCGATGAAACGCTAAACTGATGATTCAATGCTAACCGGGAATGTTTTTGATACTGATTTGCCGACGATTGCAATGGGATTTCGAACGCACTTCATGACAAGCCATAGAACTGTATAATAATAACTCAAGATAATGCTTGCGAGAATCACATATCACGAGAAGGGCTTATTTATTAACGTGTCGTTTACTACTACAATAATACTAAAGAATAAAGTACTAAAATATGTGCTCTATATCCAAAAGTAATAGATAAAAATACTAATAAAGCTTATTTATTAACCAATAAATTATTTTTTAACTAATAAAAGTTAAAATTATTTTTAACTAATAAATAGTTAAAATCATTTAGCACATTGAATTATAAACCAACCGCCTTGACAATCGACTACCTTCTCGTACTTATCAATTAGCGAGCAACAGAAACATAAATTGCTGATAAAGATTTCATAATCTAAGCACAATAAGTAACTTGTAACCATACCAAATAAAACAGTGTTATACAATGCAAGTAACACTTCACTGATTGATGGTATTACAAACAGAGTATTAATCTGTTTATGTAAATAATGATGAAATGATCTCAACCTCGGGGGCTTGTTGCTCGATGGCGTAGCGGGCTTGTGCGATCGGTTGACGATCACTATGGCAATATCTATAAAAATTGGCCAAGTGCGAGTCGGAATCGCCCGTGGAGGGTTCCGCAGCAGCAAGAAACATACAATAATAAAAAAATATTTACAAAGGCACTACAATAGTGGTTTACCGTTTATGACGAATAAAAAAAAAGTACAGACCAGATATAATTCAAACTAAATTTCATTGTTAGATTGTATGCTAATTTACTTCATATATATTTTATCGTCTCCAAAGATTAAAAGTGAGAGTTTGCACAGCAGGTTTCCTTCACCGTAAGAGCGCCAGATAACGTACATGTAATTTCGAAAATTCGTAAAGGCATTACGTGGCGGGATTTGATACTGCGCCCTCCCTATCGGAAGGCAACAGTTCACACCATTGAGCCACTGACGCTCATAGCCAAATGTATCGTGGGCAAAATATAACGTAGCCTTATTGATTTTGTATAATATAATATTTGAATAATGTTAAGTGTGAGGTAGCGTGCAGTGTTATGTACAGTACAGATATCGCAGTGGCATCTGTGGATGATTAGTCGGTCGCGTAGCAACTGCGGCCGTAGCGTCAGTGTTGCCACCTGATTTTTAGAAAAAGAGCTTTTGGGAAGTCAAAAAGGGCTAGATTGAGCGTCAAAAGATTTTCTGTACTAAAAATGCTGAAATAATTATGTCATGAAGCCGTGTTTTTTAGCTCGTCTAAAAAAATGGTCATTATGACCGACGAAATAGCAAAAAGTACTTGTTACCATGTCGAAGACTTCATATTTGCTAATATTTTCAAGACAGTGAAAAAGAGCTAGATTGCTCTTTTCGGGCTCAATCGTTAAAAAAGGGAGTTCACCTATACTAAAAAGTGCTAGATCTAGCTACAAAAGGGCTAAGGTGGCAACACTGCGTAGCGTGCTGGTGCGATGTGTGCCCGAGGGCGAGGGGAGGGCTGCGAGGTTGACGATCTGCGAGAATGCGCCAACTCGCGCACCTACCGTCTAGGGCTGACAACCTTGCACTTCAGTGGCCTGCCATATATGCAATAAAGCAGTGCATACCCGGATCGTTCAGACAACCCGGAACATCGACAAAATATTAAAAGATTCCCACTTATTCGACATTTTTTCTCTCTCAGAGCGTCGGTGGCTTAATGGTGTGGACTGTTGCCCTCCTACCGGAAGGGCTGAGGTTGAAATTCCGTCACATACCAATGTATTTTCGAATTTTCGAAATATTATGATATCCGACGCTCTTACGGTAAAGGAAAATATCGTGAGAAAACCTGCGCACACCTTCGAAGAGATTCAAAGTTTGTGCGTGAAGCCGTCCAACCCGCACTGGGCCCGCGTGGACGACTAAGGCCTGAACACCCTATACGGGTAGGTTCGTGCCCTCGGTGGGGACGTTTAATGAGCTGATGATGATGATTCGCCCATGTCGTCTCGACAGACGGGCACAGGGCAGTAATGGATGATAATTACTACCTACTCTTATATTCCTAATTTCCTTCAACACTGCGTATGGTCAGATTGTGAACCGTAAATGGTGGAATGGTTTGTTTACAATTTAGCGCATTATTGGTAGATTATAATCTATTGAAGTGAAACCTTCATCGCAATCAATGTCCGCAGGCTGTTCCTGATTGGTCGACCTTACAGTAGACCGTTTTATGTCCATATTTAACAAAAAGTCAGTCAAATAAAATAATTGCACTTGAAGTATAGTATATGTTACATGAAGCATTTATTTAATACTAGCATTTACTGCGATCAAGCAGCATGTTCTGGGGCTATCCGTGGGGAGTCCGTGTAGTGAAAGTTACTTGTTAATTTTTCCCAGTTCGGTTAGTGCATTTCAGGTTGATTCAACTGGTTTTCTAAAAATAATGTGATTTCGTGCACGTTAAGCACTCGGATCCGGTTACAATCCTAGGATGTCAGTAGTTCAAACCACATTGGATTGCGTGGTGGTTTATGGCCAATCACCCACTTATTAATACGTATACTGTCGGGCACGGCCTTTTTCCTGCAATGAGACGAAATAGGCTGATGATGATTATACGTTTTATTTCTTTAGATTGTTGCAACAAATGACATTATTTCAGATATTGCCAACCCTTCTCAGGGATGGAACCGACACCTATTTGCACTAACAAATAATTCTTATTTCATGTACGGTTATCGTTACTTACATGCAATTTATGTTATTTTATGAAAGTACAGTTTGTATTTCTACGGTATTTGAATACATTTCATTTGACACTGTAGTGTATTTGTCGAATTTATTTTGCCAGTAAGTGTTGCCACATTATCGTAATCAGGTTTTCACACGGTTATTAATTGAATGTCTGTGTTACATATAACTAATAAATGATTAACTAGCCAATGGTACTTATTAATTGTAGTCACTACCTAGCAAATATTCATAAGTAAATCTTTATATAATATATTCTCGTTTATACGCTCGCGTAAATTTTGGTCTGGTCACACGGGACGGTGATTGTATAACATACGTAGTATATATTTTTGCATGCAATTTTTCAACCAAAACCTTGATATTTACGGGCATCGTTTACTCGAAGTTGTTGGTTGGTTGTTGACAATTTGGTCTGAAAAATATAAATTGTATATATAGATTATATATGGTTCATATATAATCAGTATTATCGATCATTTCATCTAAATCCATTCGGTAGTTTTAGCGTGATACTGAACAAAATATATACACCCACAAATATACTATACACATTTATAAAAACTGAATAATTTACTGTTAGAAATCACGACAAAATAGAATATCAGTTGACAACCGCCTGCACCCGGCATTCAACGGACGATTGAATATTAACAATATTAGGAGGATAATTATCATTTTCGAATGCATAAATCCGTCTCCATTCATAAGTACAACAAATGCGTCAACCTTTGGTAGTAAGCGTAGCAAACAGGATCACTGTACAAACGATTGTTTTCTATGTATCCAAACTATCGTACCTTCAGAAAGAAACTTCTTTACTCATTCGTTTATTCATACAAACGCGACGTATGCGTCAAACGAACACAAGTAAATGTAGGACCAGAATAAACGGGTCGATTACGTAAATGTTATGGCATCTAAGATTGCTTTTTACTGCAGCATCACTTTGAACTAGTATAACACTAAACACTTTCATTGGTTACGATCCATATATCTTTTAAGTGTTAAGTTAGTTTATGTAAAGTTAAAGGCGAAATCCATATATTAAATGAGGGTTACAATAATATATTTATAAAATATTAATTATATACGATAATGCTTAAAGACGAAAGTCTTTGAGCAACGTCCTACCCGTACTAACATACGCAGCTGAGACATGGACACTGACTGCGGGATTGGTTCACAAGTTCAAAGTCACTCAACGCGAAAGGAGCGAGCTATGCTCGGGGTCTCTCTTAGGGATAGGATCAGAAATTATTTAATCCGTAAGAGAACTGAAGTTACCGACAAGCCGCCGCGGATCAGCAAGTTGAGGTGGCAGTGGGCTGGTCATGTATGACGCAACCGATGGCCGTTGGAGCAGACGAGTTCTGGAGTGGAGACCGCGTCTCGGCAAGCGTAGCATAGGACGCCTTACGGCCCGATGGACCGACGACTTGCGAAAGGTCGCTGGTGGAGGCTGGATGAGGAAAGCGGAGGACCGTGATATCTGGCTCAAAATGGGGGAGACCAGCTGTGGACTGCGATAGGTTGAAGAGAGAGAGAGATACCGATAAAATATCAATTGTTTTTTTTTACCATTACCCTAATCCTACATCAGATGCGACGGACGAAGATTCCTTATTTCTCTGAATCGAAGCAATTTGCTTTACGAAAATGTATAAACAGAAACCGATAAGCTTAAAACTATACCATGGTCAAGGCTTTGCAGCCAAACAAAAACAAGATTGGCGTATTCTGGTCTTGTAGTTTTTTTCTCTATGTAGTATGCTTTATGTGAAAACATCAATAAAATACAATAAATATACATCATTGTTCACACAGCCTTAATATGGGGTAACCACAGATTTACCAATACAGGAGATGGGGCAAGCCGCGTTTAAAGTGCGACAAATGTAAGCTCAACGAGCATACACTAGCTGCCAGTTTACGCTCTGTGAGACGAATTAAGACGTATGAATATTAGAAGAAATTACCGTTTTTTTCCAAAATGCCATCCTGTGCAATTGTAACATGCCATCATAGCAATGAATCAGTAAATTTACCAAGAAAAATATAATAACTTTTCACAGGTAAGAATCGAAAAGAAATTGCGACACTGCCTATAAACTTGGCGGCTTGTCCAGTCTAATTGTATATTCGGATGTCTGTGGGGGTAATTAAACAACCGATAAAAACGAAACATATAGAAACGCACAGATCAATACAAACAGACATGTTTATGCACACAAATTTTGTACTGCCCGGGGATCGAAATCGGAACCCTTGGTGTAATAGCCGACATCTCAACCATTACACCAAGTGGGTCATCAAATATAATAAAATCAATAATATGATAACCAAGCAGCCATTGAAGTGCACAAGACTTGACACACAGCATGACTATGGGCTGATTTGGCCGTAACACGCATACCTAATTTGGTTACCATTTGGTGTAGCGGTTGAGATGTCGACTGCAACACCAAGGGTTCTATCCCTGGGCAGTACAAACATTTGTGTGCACGAACATGACTGTTTGTGATGGTTTGGGTGTTTTCTATGTATAATATGTATGTATTTACAAAAAAATGTGTATAAGTATGTTATAATATAGGCTTCAAGCTTAACTTGGGGCTAGATGGCGCTATGTGAATGTCAGTGGATATTTATTTTTAATATTACTTCGCCTTGGTACAATCTGATGTATCATTATAGTATACTGTTTTAAGTGATGGCGGTAATTCCCCACCTTGTGGTGCATCCTACTGAATACAGACCCACCAAAACGCACTGGACCAACGGGCTTGTTACTATTCCAAAGTCTAAACTACTTACTACACTATTTGACACTGCGGCGGTACCTACTTAGACGACTCAGCACCTAGTCTACAAAGTTTTATATGAAACTAGCGACCCGCCTCGGCTTCGCACAGGTGCAATGCTGATAATAGGCACGTTCCTGCCGATACCGCCAAACCTCAATAACAGTATTTCTCCACTATTCCTTATACCTTGCTCTTCAATCACTATTTAAAAAAAAACAAATAATAATCCGTTACGTAGTTTATAAGATTTAAGCGTACATAGTCATAGAAAAAGCGACTTCGTTTTATACTATGAAATGATGTTTTTGTTGCAGGCAATGGATGCGATTCGTACTCGGTGTCTCAGTCGCAGAGTATGAACTTTTCGCAGCCAATGCGCTCACGGCCGGCGCCTCAGCCGCCGCCGCAGACCGCGCCTTCGTCCGCCCAGCAGCCACTAGGTAATTTTTAATTAAATATTATTTAAGGCCATAATCGCCATTATGAAATCCAAATCAATCGCTTTAAAAAAATGTATACCTGAAAAAGCGATTAACAAAAAGTCCAAAATGAAAATGAAAATGAAAATGAAAATGAAAAATATTTATTTCAGTTCATTATACAAGGATACAAGGATACATATAAATATAACACAGTTACACAATTCATAGAGCTTCATGTATGTATCACAGTGGATACCATTGGATCAGTAGCCCTGGACGCCACACTAGGATTCCCTGTGTTGTGGAGGCCAGTGTCTTCCCGTATATGTCCAAGTTTTATTGAATGCGTGCGTGTATAAATGTGTATATATTATTATATATATATATGTGTGTGTGTATATGTGGGTATATGTGGGTGTGTGTGTCTGTGTGTGTGTGTGTGTGTGTGTGTTATGTGTGTGTGTGTGTGGATGTGTGTTTTCGCCTTGTGGGTGTAATTGTGTGATGGATTAATGATTTGTAGAAAATTATAAGTAAGTTGTGTGCGAGGCATGTGCAGATACATTAAATAAGTTATTATATATATTATACCTTTTTTACTCTCCCACATCACATGTTCATCCGACGCAAACCATATTAGTAAGTAATTTCGTATATAGTTTGTTGTACCTAAAATAACGTGAAGATACAAATTTACATCAAATAGTCATTTCCAGTAGCTTCTCTGTTTCCGTGTAATTCATGTCCCGCAACCATTCCCGAACGATTTGTTTGCATTTTGATTTAGAAGCATTAATGATATCACTGTTAAATTTATAAACTTTTGTGTATAAATAAGGACCCATATAGAGGCTAGAACGTCTTGAGAAAGCAGTTTTGATCGTAGGCAAGTCCCATTTCAGTACTCTACGTGATGGGCGAGCACGTTGTTTTGAGTGTTTGTGGAAGTACAGTACTGAGGCGGATATGTAAAGTTGGCGAGCTGTGAGAAGCTGGCACTCCGAGTACAGTTTATGAGTTGGGTATCTTCTGGTTCGTCGGTAGGCTACCTTTAAAATAGCTCGCTGGGACCTTTCAAGCTTGAGTAGATGCGTTTTATGTGTTATGCCCCATATTCTTATGCAATAGTTCAGTACTGATTGGCATAAACAAAGGTAGACAGTTTTAATCAATTCGTTGTCACCAACGAAACTCAGTTTTCTAAAAATATGGATAAGTTTTTTAAGTCTTTTAGAGACTGCATCTACTTGAGCAGACCAAGTGAAGTTCCGGTCGATAATTACTCCCAGGTATTTTATGGAGTCCACCCGTTCAATTTCTTCGCATTGGCAGTCTGAAATATTCATATTTTTGCAACAGTGAAGTCTGAGTTTGATTACTTCAGATGGAGTCGTCCTATTTGTTACAGTGAATGGTATTAATTTAGTCTTGCTGGCATTTGCATTTAAGAGGTTTCTTAGTAACCATTCACTTACAGTATCAAGACCCTCTTGAGCTCGAGCAACAACCTGAGTCCAAGTTTTGGCATGAAAAACAATTGCAGTGTCGTCTGCAAAGGTAAAAACTTTTGCATTATTGATTTTCATGGAGCACAGATCATTTATATAAGCCAGAAATAGTGTAGGACCCAATACACTCCCTTGCGGCACGCCATACTTTATTTCTTCATAGTCACTGTTGTGTTCACCAATCAGAACTCTCTGTTTTCTATCAGAAAGGTACGAGCGAAACCAGTCCAGAGCAATACCCCTTATGCCTAACATTTCCAGTTTTTTATTAGTATTGGTCTTGATACTGTATCAAAGGCCTTGGCGAAATCCAAGAAAACCCCCACACATTTTTGGTTTTCGTTTATCTTATCAATAGCGAAATTAACAAGATCACTTACTGCATCCTCAGTCGATCTTCCTGAGCGAAAACCATATTGATTCACAGCGAGTAGTTTCTTGGACTCGAGATATTTTAGCACTCTTACATTAACCACTTTCTCAAGTATTTTTGAGAGAGTGGAAAGCAAGGATATCGGCCTGTAGTTGGCTGGATCTGTAGGCTGTCCTGTTTTATGAATAGGTATTATATTCGCTATTTTTAGAACGGAGGGAACAGTGCCAGTAGACATACTCAAGTTGCAGATAAAAGTGACTGGGGTGGCTATAACGATTTTAGTCTTTTTTAAAATGTTATTACTAATCTGGTCATTCCCTGAAGCTGAGCTTGATTTGAGCGATCCTATAAGCTTTATAATTTCTATTTCATCAGTGGGCCTTAAAAATAAGGAGTCAGGTGTTGACTTATTTTGGCAATTATAAGTGTCCGACAACTCTTTTTCTGTTTTACCGCTTTTCTGTAGCACAGTTTGAGCAAGGTTTTCACCCAAGGAGCTAAAGTACGTATTTACTGCGTTAAGGGATTCCCTGGTATGCGCCCTAATGTTGAGCAGTTTATCACTTTGATTTTTTGCACAAGAAATGTTACAAATATTTTTAACAGATGTCCAGGTTTTTTTAATGTCATTTTTACTATCCATTAAGGTTTTCTTAGCATGATTGTTTTTCACTGTTTTTATTATATTTCCACAATAATTTCTGTAGAGTTTGTATTTTTTTTGAATATTAAGGTCTTGGGATGTTTTCTTGCTTCAATATGTAAACTGTCTCTACGTCTTATACACTTAAGTAGTCCTGGAGTGATCCATTCTTGATATATAATTTCACAGCTGCGAACCTTACGTTCTGTTTTATTAAGATTTATTTTAGAATTAAAAACGTCTATAAAATAGTTTGTTGCTTCTGTAATATCTTTCATTTTGTATAGTTTTGTCCAGTCAGTATCCTTCAGATTTTCAATTAAATTATCAAAATCAATTTTATGTCTTACAGTCTTAAATTTAGTTTTGTGTGACTTTAGTCCTAAGCTGCATAATACTGAACTGTGATCTGTAATGTCAGAGTGACACACGACTGTAGTGGAAGCAAGTGTTGATTTTATCATACAGTGATCAAGGTTATTAAGGCCTCTTGTAGGAAAATTATGGCCAGACAAATATCCATAATGTGCTAACATATTTATGTACTCATCTAGTGCTTCATCTGGTGTATCTTTTAATAAGTTTATGTTAATATCGCCCACAAGTAAGGAGTGTGGTTTAGAATAGGTGGTCAAGACGGATTCTAATGATAGAAGAAAGTTATTTATATTTGTATAGGATGGAGAGCGATATATAGTTATAATTGAATATATTTGATCTATTTGCATTACCACACAGTTAGCTTCCTGAAACGTAGGCTCTATTATAGTTATATTAAGGTTTTGCCTCGAGTAAATCACGATACCATCATTCTGATTGAGAAAAGATTTAGAATGATAACAATCGTAACCACTCAAAGGCAATTTAGAAGAATATTCATGGATCCAGCATTCAGTGAGCACTATAATATCTGGTTTGAATCCCAAGCGATTTAAAAAGATGGTTAAATTATCAAAGTTTTTATTTAAGCTGCGTATATTTTGAGATAAGATCGCAAATCTGTTTGTACTATCCCCAATTAAATATGTTTTACATTGCTCGGGCGTATTTAGTTCAAAATTTGTAGAAAGACAAGTTTTATCAATATCGTTTAATATATAAAGCGACTATCCATAAATGATTTAAGTAGGATATTACTAATAAAAATGCGGAATTCTTAAAGTATAAGAATAGGGATTTCGTATCGTAACAAAAGTCGTCCGTGTAGAATGTACAAGGAACACAATGCATAGAATTACACAAAAACAAAGAAGCATAGAGTATTTGCTGCATGTAAGTAATATTTGTATGATTTGACTTATATGTTTTTTGTATTTGTTTATTTGCAATCAGTATATAATGGTGAAAAGGAGCCATATGACTAATTACAACCATTGATACAGGAATTAGCTTAAATACAATCGTAGTTAATATATGTAATAGATACCGTCTGTGGAAAGTTTTTTGCAGTTCGAATAGGGTGTAAACTTAAAACAACGATCGAAACGACCCAGATATAATGAAAAGATGCATGACTTGATAGCCGTGACAAAATCCTTGAATATTAATTAGTAAACCGTGGGTCAATGATTTTGGTATCGACGTTCACAAAGGATGTTGTTGTTTACTTGTAGTTAGGCAGCCCCGCATTACTTTATTCATCAAATGCAGTGATGGGATCGCATGTTTATTCAGTTTGAAGGAAAAATACCTGCCGTGTGTTGAAGGCAGATTATAATACAATTATCACCAACCCCAGATGCCGTGAAAAGTGGCTAGGGTACAAAACATATAGCAAAGAGTACCAAACCTAAACTTATAAAGGTACTGATATTTTCAACACGGCTTCCAAGCGTGAGGATTACGGCTTGGAAATATTTTACTATTGCGCAGTTGGCTCTTAAGTCCAACCAGTAAACTAATGCGGGCTGTTTAAATACCCACATTTAAATTTCATTGTGCAAATTAAATTAAACACTTTATTTAGTAGACACAAATTACAAGATAAGTACTGATTTTATACTAAGTATAGTGCCAATATCGTGCCAGGGCACTACTGCTTCCGCAGAACTCAAAACGTAGTACTTATGGCCTTACCATAAATAATATCCATTTCAAATAATACTAGTATCAATAGAGTTCCCGAGACCCAAACGGTGGGGTTACCGATGATCCGAAACCACTCCCTTCCTTACTTTTTCTATGTCACCCTTTTTATAGGTTGGGAACACATTTGTTCCTGTTTCGGACTTGTGAGTGTCCATGGATGACGTCATCACTTACCATCAGGGAAGCGTCGGGGCGCGTGATGTGACACACAGCATAACACAAACTACTTAGCTTCTTTAACCTATTGAACGCCAGCAATCCAGACACAATGGAAAATCTATTGTTTCTGTTGACTAAAGGTGTTATTGGCGTTCGAAGGGTTACTTTGGGGCTGGCTTGCGTTAATTGAATGTTTATTGACATTATTTACTATAGGCGTAGCAGCGGCGGGTATTTCTCGCGAGCAGCAAGCCAAAATGCTCCAGCAGCAACAGCAGCAAATGCTGAGGGCGCAGCAGCAGCAGATGCGACCCCCGCCGCCGGAGTACAAGGCCCGGTTCGTGGGCCCCGGTCCCGGTTTGGGTCCTGGAGTCGGTCCCGGGGTGGGACAAGGACTGGGACCGGGTTTGGGACCGGGAGTGGGACCGAGACGAGCTCCGCAATCGGCCCGCGAGCGTTCGCGACCCACGCGCGACAATACTCGCCGGAGTGGAGGCACATGCTGATGCAGCAGCAGGCCGCTAGGCAGCAGTTTCCGCATCATCACCAAGGTATGACGATAAATATCAGATATAGATAAATAAAATTGAAGTGTCTGTTTGTAACATTGAATTAACCGTATGTTACTAAATGCATATGAATACCTACGGTACATCATCATCATCATCATCATCATTACAACCTAGAAAGTCCACTGCTGAACGAAGGCCTCCCCTAATGATTTCCTACGGTACATACCTACAGCAAAATATTTTTAATTTTTTCTCTGTCGGTTTTTTCTGGTAATCTCTGAAATAGCTTTTATTGTTAGGTAGCTGATGTAAGAAGGAAAAACATACGCTAACTTGTTTTTCGAAAAAGCCTTTATATTTAGAAAAAATAAAGTAGGTAGTAGGTATTGTGTAAAGTAGTTCGCGTGAGCTGCGCGCTTTAACGTGAAGCGTTCTGGGTTATGTTTTGCTGCGGGAGAATATCTTATAACGCGAGGAATACCGCGGAGTACAGCTAGTATTAAATACAAGCGGTCCGCCTCAGCATCGCACGGATATTTTAAGACTATATTTTCGAACTTTTGTCGGTTTCATGAATGTGTGTATCGGTGTAAAATCCGTCTAGTAGTTTCGGAGATTATGCACCAGCTCTTTAGTGTGGGCAATGCATTGCACCAGTGAATTTACGTTTCTATTTCAGTGTGATTGCGTCAGCTTAGTTAAACAATGAACTTAACTAGATACATAATCTCACTCAAAAACTGACTGTCAAAATTCTGCCCATCGCGTCAAATAGGTAGAATGTTCATTCAATTTTACACGCATAATGACGTCTATCGAAGTTGTGTGTGAAGTCATCCAATCCGCACTGGGCCCGCGTGACGACTAAGGCCTAATCACCCTATACGGGTAGGCTCGTGCCCCTCGGTGGGGACGTTTAATGAGCTGATGATGATGAATGACGTAGTGGCGTGCTTGTGTTTTGATTTTGTACCCTTAAATTATAACAATATCTATAGGTGTGTGTATATTGGAGTAAGTAAATTTAAATATCTGGGCTGCACTGTTACGGACATGAACACCAGACGGAGGAAATTGACGTCCGAATTCAAAACGCTCTTCGAGGTAGTGCAGCCCTACATAAGGTGTTAGTGTCCAAGCTTCTGAGTAGGCAGACAAAAGTCCGTATCTACAAGACCGTCATAAGACCCATTCTTATGTACGGTTGTGAGGCTTGGACACTAACACTTAAAGAGGAGGATAAACTTTTAGTGGCGGAACGGAAAATCCTCCGTAAGATCCTGGGTCCAGTGCAAAGAGGGGATGGAAGCTGGAGAGTCCGTAAGATGGAGATCCAAGAACTAGTGCCGAACCAAATATCCTTGGAGAAGAAAAGCCACCGCCTCCGATGGCTCGGCCACTTGGTTAGAATGGGGGAGGATCGGGGAGTACTACGAGCATATCTTGGACGACAAAGTGGACGGCGCCCAGTCGGTCGTCCCAGATATCGCTGGAAGGATATGGTGGAGGCTGATCTGCGTGAGCTCGGGATCGAAAAACTGGCAGAGGTTGCACAGGATAGAGACCGGTGGAAGTCTCTCGTTTCGGAGGCCAAGACTCACTTTAGGTCGTTGAGCCATTAAAGTTAGTAGTTAGTTATAGGTGTGTGTGGTTCTGCTCGGACATTTTTTGGAAGACTTTTCATCGTGATTGTACATTTAGTTAGTTTATTATTAATCTAAGGTTCTCGACAATGTTTCCAGGGTTTAGTATGGGCGGGATGGGCGGCATGTCGCAGCAGCAACAGATGCAGATGCAGTTACAGCAGCATCAGCTCATGCAGCAACACCAGCAGCAGAGGTATTAAAACATTTATTTATGAATAATCCCCATAGCTATGCTGTACCGGACGCACGCACATCATTTCACTGACGCTCGCATCTCCGAAGGAGTAACGAGTGCGATCCCAGTCTTTAACTTATAACCGCAGGGATTCCAGACACGATACATTTTCTATGGTCTGTTGAATATAAGCAACTTTGCTTTTTTGTTAAAAAAGGAGACGGATATGGAAAAATAGTGAGGAAGCGGGTTATTTGGGTCTCCGGTATGTCTATATGTCCTTTGCATTAATTCATTTTTCCGTGATCAATATGTCAACAGTAGTACACAATAAAGCTCACCGATGTACCTGGTCGAATTTTAAGACGACGAATTTTATAAGCGTAGTAATAGCTATTGCCCAATAGGCACACGCTATGCATGGCGCGCCTTCTTCCTGTGCCGGTATTGGTCGGTTGCCCCGCCATATTAGTCGGATCGGCCTATGTGAGATGAATAATGGTTATACTTCACTTTGCACCTTAAAAATATGCACTAAAAGTCTGTTTTAGTTTGAATCGTTGGTTGGGCAATATTGGCAGTAATCTGTCACAGCGTGGCTGAAAATTCACGTCGCATCGTATAAAGTATGTACTACTGTTACTATTTCTAAATGGCCATTTTTTATTTCAGAGCATCGAATCAACAGCAGTCGTCCATGTCGCACCTTATTATGCAACAAAATCAAATGATGAGTGTACAAGGACAGGTGAGTTGCGTCGCTGTTATTATTTTAATAAGTGTAATACGCGCCAATAGCATACAATGTTGCGAGACGGTAAGTGAATCACCGATATAAGTAAATACTACGCAGATAGAACGCAATTGTGCTTTATTTCTACGGAAGACTATTGTAATTTTTACCATTTTCATATGTTATCTATTCCTAATATCATAATAAAATAAATATATAAATATCCACTGACATTCACACAGCGTCATCTAGCCCTAAGTTAAGCGTGAAGCCTGTATTATGAGTACTAAACAACGGATAAACATACTTACTTTACAAACAGACATGTTTATGCACACAAATGTTTGTACTGTCCGGGGATCGAACCTAGAACCCTTGGTGTTGCAATCGACGTCTCAACCGTCACGTCAATGAAGAAATATATTTTATCAATTTAAATTATTTGAATATGTTACCGATGTGTTTTCGAATTTTCGAAAATATGTACGTTATCCGACGCTCTTACGGTGAAGGAAAACATCGTGAGGAAACCTTCATGCACGCCTGCGAAGAGATTCAAAGGTTGTGCTACAGTCGTCCAATTCGCACTGGGCCCGCGTGCACGACTAAGGCCTAATCACCCTATACGGGTAGGCTCGTGCCCCTCGGTGGGCACGTTTAATGAGCTGATGATGATGATGTATTTGTATCAGATGGGCGGAGTGCACATGTCGCAGTCGCAGAGTGCGTCGATGGGCCACGGGCACGGTTTCCCGTCATTGCACAACACGTCTTCGTTGCGGGCCAAGCGGCCGACTTCAACCTGGACTTCCTAGACAACATGCCTTCCACGGACGCCAGCAACCTCACCGCACAGGAGTTGCTCAACTCGCTAGACAACTCGTTCCTCAATGATATTCTGTAAGTGATAACGGAATTCTGGGAAAATTGATAGATTTTGCCGGATAACGTTTTGTAAGTAGGCCATAACCAAGTGAATTGTTCAGTGCGGGGCAGTGGTCCAACTGTTCTGTGCAAATAGTTGGACCACGGGTCTCTACTAGGGGCAGTTGTCTTCAACTACAAAACTACAAAATAGTTGGACCATATCACCTTTTGAGAATTCTGTGGCCCATTTTAAAATATTTTCGGAGAGATTCCATAGATAATACCGCCAATAGTTTAAAATGTATGACATGAGTCGGTGACGTTACTTTTTGACGTATATTGCGATATTAGCATAACATTTTACAGGTCGCAAAATTTAAAGGAATCCTAATTTTTAACTAAAGCTGAACCAAGTCGGAACTGGTGTTAGTTTTAAATATCAATAACAACTTTGGTTAGCCGGCTGGCTTTAGTGCAAATGAGATGAATTACTTTTTAATAAGACTCATAGCTGAGATATTTCGACCATGAAGTATTTTCTAACAAATATGATGTGCTAGGACTCAACATTTGAACGCCTTGATTATGAGATGATAATTATTCAAGGGAGCTCCATTAGTATTATATTGTATCTATAGGCTATACTATGATGGTACATGTCAGATGGAATCTCGGCCACCGAATTTAAGGAAATACCTCGTGAATGGGCTTTCAGGCCACTAACATTTCGCGTTATGTTAATACAATAAGTTGTGTAAAATCAAATGCGAATATTTAGGCAACTCCAAAGTGACCAAAATATCTTTCAATATTTACCTATTGCTATGGCAATATTTTTACGACGTTTTTTACTGCATTTGATTCTACACAACTTATTTGTAGTATTGCCGCCATAATACTTGACGAAGATCCCAAAGTGATGTTACGCCATTACGATAAGGGATTTTATAACATCGCCAATTGAGTGAGATGCCGCGATGGCGGTATCGACGTAACCTTTATTAAACTAGTAATGACCAAAGTTATACAAACAGGAATTTATTGTCAGAATCTAGTGTCCAATCTTAAATGGACGAGAGCGTGTAGTTAAAATTAATCTTCCGATGTTTTTAATAATTTCGATCGAGTTGTTTTATAGACCTATTTATTGTGAAAATATCCATTTCATAGTATTTATAGCTGCTAAGATTGTTAATACTTCTTTTGTAAATATTTAATGGTAACCGTAATGATGTTTGTTTGGATAATTATATAGACGACATCAGGAGGCAGTCACGGCATATTCGTACGCGACTGATCGTTTTAGTTTTTCGCAGAAACTTAGTTATTGTATATTTATTGATGGAAAAAAAATGGTAAGTTATAAGATGACATGCACAAAAAGACGCAACGTTTTAATTGAATAGTTTATTTATTATTTGGTTGACAGAATCATCGGGGCAATAGTGTTTTATAAAGTACTCGTTTCCATAATGGGAAACAATTCTATATTAAGTTATTTGAACAGTCAATGATTTCGTCTCTTAATAAAAAATACTATAACTTATGCTTGAATATTACAGTAATGTCTGTCCGCCTGGGAATGACCCAACTTATAATATGGTTTTATTTTAATGCAAATGTAAATTTTATGATTTATTTTAAGATCATTCCTGTACCTAAGATAATAGTAGTTTATACTGTGATGTCGGTCTCAATGGTCAATAGGTAATATAGAATCAATTATTATAAAGAGATAGATTATTGTTATTGTTAAGGATCTCATGTATCATTTTGGGAGGGGTATGAGGGATTCTGGAATTTGTAGGATGTTGATTTTCATATATGTATTTACCTTTATTCCATGAGTTTGGAAGTTATATTAATATTTCATTCCTATACACCCCCTTATAACCTTCCGCATTTTGCATTATTATTGTTGTTAAACAACATGGAGTTGCAATTACGGTATTTGGAAGTATGTGAACTTGTTCACTATATTAACACTGGATATAGTTTTTTGCTGAGGAAAAAACAACCTTCCTTGACTTCCATTTGTTTTATCTAGATGTGTATTATTCCGGCAGCTAACTAACATCTGAAATATTATTTTTTTAATTTAACACATTACTTTTGAATATCGTAAATGCAAAAGGGTCTGAAAACCAAAAATGTATTGTAAAAAGGTCAGCTCTCTGTTAAATCATAATAACTGAAATTGTGTATGACGATGACAACATTCCAGAGCCATTGTTAACAATGTTTTAACTTTAGGACCAATTTTTAAACATTCTTTTGAAATAATATTGCATATTGAGAATTTGATATTTTATTTTGAAACCTGCCCTTGCTGCTTGACTAAATGAGGTAATGATATATGACGGCTGGAGTCATTTTCTGGATGTCCTATTATTTTGGATAGGTTGGAATTCTCATTCTCTCATTTCTGTACCTACTTGCAACGTGATGTTAATATTAAAAATGGATTTTGAGATTTTTGATAGTCGATCCCATGTTTTAGATATATACAGAAGATTGGCCACTAAAATTACCCAAAATCCTCAGGTAGATATTTTTTTATTTTCAACAAATCACGGAATCGTTTTTCTCATTAAAATTAATCTCTGACTCGTGGCATATTTTTTATATTGTATTTACGCTATATAAAATCAGTCGTCATAAATAAATAATAACTCTTTGTAATTCCTACCTCTGATTATTACAAATATGATTATTGGAATAAAATAAAACAACTTCATGGTAAAGTTCGCCTCGAAAATATCATCTTTCCGTACATTGTTGTACTGAGGACATTTTAGATATTATGGAGATTACAACTACAAGTATGAGAGGAATTAAAAAAAAAAAATATGTATTAAATTTACAGTGTATTTATTAAATGAATATATTTGAATACTCAAGTCGTAATTGTTCAACAGTACAGAAATAAATAAATAAAAATACCTAGGGGCGGATCTACTTTTTGCTCTGCAGCCCAGGACCCGAGAATACTTAGCGTCATCATCACTATTACAGCCTAATGTGTCCACTATAAGGCCTCCCCTAATGGTGCCTAGCAGTCGGCGTCTCCACTAACCGCCACCTTAAACAGGTCATTAGCCCACGTGGTTAGGGATCGGCTTAAACTAAGTATCTGTTACGTGGACGTCACTCAAGAACCATTTTGGCTTATCGCCCATCGGTTTTACTTCCTTATTGTGCTGCCCACAGCCACCTTAACTTGCTTGTCCTACGGGCTATGTCAGGTCTTTCCCTAAACAATAATACCTGGAGCGTAATTCGATAGTAGAACTTAGACATATTATTTGTTTAAAAACAAGTGCATGTACATAAATTAATTTTAATTATTTATTTAGGAAATCTATTCTTATCAAAATTACAATTAATTCATTTACCTACTCATGTATGATCCGCCCCTGCTTGGTCATTTCTAAATGTAGTCAAGGAAGATTTCAAATCTTATTATTACTAATTCACAATTTACACTTAAATAACATTTATTTTATAGTCTTAAAACACGTTACTATAAGTCTTAAAAATAGGCAGTACTCTTTTCGATAAATTATTTGGAAAAACGGAGTAAATACTTTAGAGATACAGATTGAACCAATGAGAAAATTAACGAATCTGCCTGTTTTTGATACGTACGTTTGTTTTTATTGTAGTATGGCACTTCATCTTCTAAGCGATATTTACTGAATTGTGATATTCTTAATATATTAATAATGGTATAAAACGAGACCCAGGCTAAGGGTTTAAGTACTCAAGACTGGTGACCTGCTAAGACACATTGCACCCGCGTAGACACTCTTCCAAGTTGACAGAGACAAGGCTGAGACCTAGGGCTAGTTTAGCAGTGTGTTACCCCTCCCTTTGACGCATAATACAGTTAGTTACAAGGTACTTATTTAGCTGTGACAAAAGACACCTACTTGCCTTTCATACGTATACCTTTCATGAAAATTATACCCTCATGCAGAAAGAAGTATTTATGAAAGCATAGATAGGTTTCTTATCATTAGGTTTTTATTATTATTAGTTTAATTATGTTTAGTCGCTCAAACTTTATATTTCCTCATCTTTAGTTACCACATTATCGAATCAGCTTGGTGTTTGTACAAATAATCTGAAAAATGTTCCAATTTTCTCTCTAAAGCATTTATCTCCGCGGCTAAATCTCATATCATATCATTGGGTTTGCTGTGAAAAATCCTAGGGTTTCGGACGCGCGGGCTGTAATAGTTGTTGGGCTGAATGTATTTGGCTGTGATTGGCTCGTCGTGCATCGCGCTCATCTTTGTATCGTAGATGTTCTCGTTGGCTCTGTTGTCCATGGATTTCATCACAAAAGCGCGGATATGCTGACGGCGTTTCCGTAGGCGGATGCAGGAGTACACCGTCGTCAATAACATGCCAAACTTGACGAGCGCTATGACGAATAGCCCAAGCATAAATATCAAGTACTGCTGTTGGTACCAATCTTCTAGTCGGGCCAAGCATCCCTATAAAAAAAATGTTTTGTTAGATACCGTTGTGTTTGAATATGAAATAATGCAAGTGATTGAACATTTCAAATAATCAGCGTAGGGAGGAGGTCTAGCAAAGAACACGTTTGATTTTTGTGGGAAAAGTGAAAGCAAAGTATAAAAAATAAAGTAATATAAAAAAAGAAAAAAAATAGTTCGGCCTCTGTTGCTTTGCTTCATAGCTGGTATCGTTTAGAGGGCTATTTTGACTTTGTGCTGTTGGCATCGAAAAGTCAAAATTACTGACGACCCTTTGTGGCTAATGGTTGAGAAGTGGGCTTTTACACCAAGGGTGGTTCGATCACAGGTAGAAGGTACAATCATTTTTAGGTATGCATGAACATCTGTTTGTGTTGGTCTTAGTGATTTTATGCAATATGTCAGTTGTTTAGTCCCCATAGTAAAAGATCTTTATCTGTGGCTAGATGGCGTTGTATAAATGTATATTATTAATGCTCATAGTTCAACTTCTGGCTTAAACTGATGCTAGATAACGTATAAATGTCCGCTAAAGCTTACCGGGCACATAACGAAACTGTGCGTTAGGTGTTATCTCCTGGCAGCGCGCCTGGTCGACTGGCGCCGGGTTGAGGTATGACGCGTTGCCGGCATATTGGACGCAGCAGCTGGGAGGGACCGACACGCCTCGCGGGCCCAGCCGTCGGAGCTGCCATACTGACATGTCGTAGTTGCGCGCGTCACTCATGCCGCAACACTCCAGCTTTAAGTGAACATGGATCATTAGGCAAAAATGGAAGACAAAAGTGGCGAGCCTTTTTTCTCCCCAAACATATATTAGCTTAACTGACCCTCCCCGCAACGCCTTAAGAGGTTTGAGTCGCGCTCTAGAACGTCCTTAGGCTTATATAATTTTTTTGAGACTGAGAGCCATCTGCACTCATCACTTGCCCGGTGAAGCTGTCGCCAACAGTAGTACGTGTTAGAAAAAAAGGTCCGGAGCGGTCTCGAAAGGTAGGTGTATTTTTTTATAATTAACTAGCGACCCGCCCCGACTTCGCACACGTATAACGCTGATAATAGGCACGCTACCGCTGCCCCGAAAAAAATCTTTGTTTTATACTATGTAGTGAAGAAATGGTTACTTGTGTCTGCACGAGGTCAACAGCTGCAGTGAATTGTTCGTAATCGGGCAACGCGTAGTATGCCTGTAGAGCCCCGACGGCGCCGCCTCGAGCGTTGCCCAACCCCAAACACCGGGGCCACAGCGCCGCCAGCACACCACCGGCGCATTCGCACAATACAAGCGCCAATACTATCAGGAAATACTGGAAACACAAACGCACGTCTTCATGCTATAGGTTAGAGAATGCCATAAGGTTTTTTCAGTGGCGTAGTGTATATATATATATATATATATATATATATATATATATATATATATATATATATATATATGTATATATATATATATATATAAATCGACGACACATTTGTGCGGTGCGCGGACACAGGTGTTGCGGTTGAGATGTCGACTGCAACACAAAGGGTTCAGGGTTCGATCCCCGGGCAGTACAAACATTTGTGTGCATGAACGTGTCTGTTTGTAATGGTCTGGGTGTTTTCTATGTATAATATGTATGTATTTACAAAAAAAAAAAGTAAATAATACAGGCTTTACGCTTAACTTGGGGCTAGTGTGAATGTCAGTGGATATTCATATATCTACATAATATATCTACAAACATATTAGTTATAAGTATAATACCTACAACTAAGCACCAAATATAAACATCGAACTAAAAACTACAGTAGGTACGGCGTAACTACTTTATCAGGAAGTACTCGTAGCGATTGCCTCATCGTTCATTGTTCAATGGCACTCAATCCACAGATCGCCCTAATTATCAACAAAACATAAACACTCCAGCAGAACATGTGCTTGTAATGCGTGACATACATTGGAACTTGCTTTAGTTATTATGGTGCATAGTGAATAGGTATAAATATTAACTGATAATCACATAGCGTCAGCCCTATTTGAACATGGTGGTACTATGGGTACTACAACTGGTAGCCACAAAAATAAAATTTCAAATAACACCTTGGGATAAATTTGTTTAGCGATCGCAACTTCAAGGGCGTAGTTTTAATTTTTATTTTGTTTTTGGTGGTCAGTTTCCTCACCTGATGGTAACTGATACACCCGACCACGACAGTGTTGAAGGTAATAAATAACAGTAAAGAATCACTTTTCATCAACACTACCCTGCGCCAATCACTTGACACAACAGACAGGTCTCTTAGACTCTCGTAATTTTACCAGCTATTGTACCGTTATCCCGAAATACAAAAGTGCAAGAACTCCCATGTCTCGGAATAATTAATGTTTCATACTTTTGTTTTTGTTTGTTCTTCCCCAAAATTATGCAATCCGGGATGGCCTGTGACTTTCAGTGGGATGTTTGAATAGATGATATTTGTTTGTCAGGTATTTTGATCTTAGTTGTAAATTGAAGTTTGAACCACCAAAACAATATGTTGTAAGGTTAGAGACGTTAGGCTATGAACTAAGTAGCTGTTGCGTTCAGATCCCGGTTGAATTAATAAAACTGTATTTAGGTAATTGATATACCTATACGTACCGTTGTATTAAGGATAACGTAAGTACATGTTTGATACTCGTACTACTTAGACAGTGTTATGCTTAGGTATCTACTTATAAAAAATTATGAAATCAGCTATAATGGTCATTCAAAAGTATCAATTTAAAAATAATAGATTTAAAGGTTGTAGGTAGTTAACGAATACTTTTCAGTCATCGCATTTAAATTCCGGCAAGCTAGTTTAGTAACAGTACAACGAGTTGAATGACCATACAATATCAGTATCAGACTTGACCATGACGACCCATGTGGTGTAATGGTCGAGACGTCGGCTACTACACCAAGGGTTCCGGGTTTGATCCCCGGGCATTAGGAACATTTGTGTGCATTAACAAGGTGAACAGGTGTTTTTATGTAAAATATGTATGTATTTACAATAAAACTACCAGCTCCTCGCTTAATATTGGTCTAGATGGCGCGATATTTATTTATATTTGAACTTACAATAGTTAATATAACGTATCCAGGCATATACGTAGCCCAACACCCCATGGCAGCCGTGGCGCAGACAGTCAGTCCTGCTGCCAATAGAGCTAAGGCTAGGTAGTAGAAGGGCGGCTGCAGTAAACCTTCTTCGGGAGACACCAACAGTCGGGACATCAGCAACCGTTGCGTGTCGCAGAGCAGTAAGAATCCGCACACCACTTTTAGGAAACCACTTGCCTTAAAGAAATTAAACATTCGATGTACGATAAACGATTACTAGCTAACCTGTTATAGAATTGGTCACTTACGAAGAATATTGTATTGAAAAATCCAAAGAGAACTTTTGCACTGGCAATATTTGCACACTTCATTTTGGCGAGTTTTTAGTATTATATTAATCGATAAATATTTAAAGCAACAGTAGCATCACATAGCCTGTGCCGTGAGCATGTGAATAAACAATAAATGTGAATAGATTCGCCGGTTTTGGGGAGATGCGCTCCGCTGGCAGGTGGGTGACTAATAATTAAGGCAGTTTTGTTTAAAATTAATGCTTCAGTTACTTCCACACTAAAATGTGTGAACGCAGAGAGCTATCGCTCGTGTGGGTACATTCTAGTATAACGTTACGAAACTTACTCTCCAGTTCTAGTGTAAGTTTCGTTATTTCCATACATTAAAAATTTACGAGGTGGTCTCGTACTTGAGTCGCCAGGTACCACCGCAGTGTCAATATCGTCCCGTGAAAGTGTTATGACTTGGTGTTGGGCGCAGTGCGGCATAGAGGAGGATAATGTTCTATTAGTGTTGGTCTCTTTCGATGCCGCTCTGTCATGTTAGGCGTGACTAAACCGGCCTTAACACTATAATATTAGAAAACCTAATTTCACGGATACATCGCATAAATTAAAATATTGGTTTGATTTAATTGAATTATTGAGTACCTATTTTGATTCCCATTAGAGTAGTATAGTACTAAACTAGGTATGGACCAAGACACAGGTATGTTGATTAAAATCAGTATTAAGATACAGATGCCGATAAGAATAAGAATTCCAGATAAAAGTTAAAATATGGTGACTGACTACTTATTGTGTCGGTATAGTTTCTGGTAGTATTTAAAGGAAGTTATGTGCTGAGTTAGATTCTTTTTAGGTGATAATCCGAGCCCTAGCTATTGCAACATGTTTTTTTTATAAATAAAAATTGCATGTAAAACTTTATAAATGGTTTATTGCACTTAGTAAATCTATAAAAGTCAATGTCCTTTTCTTAAATCCACCACAGGTGAATGGTGAAGATGTAATGTCGTCTTGCTCCCTCTCATTGTTTCTTGTAGCTCTGAAACGATGAATTATTTTAAAATGTTTCCTCAGAAATACCAATCTATACATACAAATGAAATTGGAGCGTTCTTTTTGTAATATTGAAATAGGCGTTTTTCGACTACATGAATATGTATACAGAACATACCAAAACAACATTTTTCTGTCTGTTTGTTCTGTAATCTCTGAAACGGCTGAACTAATTTGGGCCGGACTTTTTTTGATAGGTAGCTGATGTAATATGGAAAAACATAGGCTATTGTTACTTTAGAAAATACTTTTGATTTTAGAAAAATAATGCAATATATCTTAACGCGGGTAAGACCGCGGGGCACAGCTAGTAAATAATAATAGTAGTTAATAATAGTTCATTTCTATACTTTACCTGGTGGTAAATGAAGCTTTTCTATTACGAACTTTTTTCTCTTCAGCTTAAATGCCAGGTCTATACTCGGCGGCACAAAAGGCACAGTTGAATATATCGAACTTAATTTTGTTATATGAAAAAGTCCATGGTAATCTTTGTAAACTGGATTTGTCTCTTTGCTCGAGCCAGTAAATGATTCAATTTTCACAGCATTATCAATGGAATATAAGAGTCTTTTCATGAGATGATCATCCTGTAGGAATAAAGGTTTTATCACAGAGACAGTTTTTATTTATCATCTAACATAATAAATTCAAATTATTTATACAGAATCTCCTTATATCAATTTCTATATTAATATTGGGGATTTCTTTTAAGTTATTACTACTGTTAAATAGATATCCCCGCTCTCCATAAATGATATCCAAAACAGATACTAATGATCACAGATGCGCCAAATAATACAATTACCAGGTATAACAGACCTACATCTATTGTCTACGAGTGGCGCAGTGTGACTTTGGTGAAAAATAACTAGTGCCTATTAGTTGTTGGTCTCCATCAAAGCTCTGTCACGGTCAGGTGTATCACTTACTATCAGGTACGCTCAGCTAACGCTCCTGACCGTCCTGTTTGGTTTAACCTTTACTGACCCATATTCAGCCCAATATTCAGTTTATCAATAGATTATGTTAAAGGCATCAATGTGCTAGGCAGTTATGTGACATTGGCCCTATCAACAATAGTCATTTTCCAAATTGAGCTTTGAGGGAATCTCCTGTTTTTAATCCTAAAACCACTCCACACACACACAAAAGTTAAAAAAATATACAATAACAATAAATATATTTCAGTCATAACAACTCATTAAACATTAAAATGTATCAAATATTTTAAAAATACTTATTTTTGTAGTACATGCATTGCATGCATGCATTCTTAATCACATTATTTTAATAAAAGAAATGAATATAATAGATATCAAATCAATAGGTAATATGCTTTTGTGAACCAAGAAGATCAGTTGTATTTGTATTGTTTATCTTCATTAGACCACATAAGGACTCTATAATTCTGAATTATTGTTTGTAAAATATGGGCTCACTAGCCTTTAATAAACAATTGAATTGAAATTTTACTTACATCAAAAAGATGGGATGGTATAGAAATAAATGCAACTACATTTGTGTCCCTCACTATGAGCCTCAAGCAATACATGAATTTAATTAAATCTCGCCCATAGATTTCATGCGCTTCATCTTCTAATGCCATCCATATAGGAGACCCAAGGGAATGAATACTGATCCTCAGTATATTCTTGTCTTCCTCTTTCTTATGTTTCTCAATAGCATGTTGTATACTATTCAAAAGTTTACCAAAAAGCTCATTTGTGAAAGCTGGAACATACAATTTGATTGTCAACAATCATGGTTATATAATAAGAAGACACCTTTTGGTGTAATGGTTGAGATGACAGCTACTACAACAAGGGTTTCAGGTTTGATCCCCAGGTAGTACTAGCATTGATGTGCACAAACATGTCTGTTTGTATTGCTCTGGGTATTTTATGTATAATATGACCGTTTTTACAAAAAGAAGTATAAAGTATGTTTATCTGTTGTTTTATAAATAAACAAATAATAAAGGTGCTGTGTGAATGTCAGTGTATATTTATTATAATTTTATTAATTTTATTTCTATGAATATAACTGGTTAAAAAATAATAGAAT
This sequence comes from Leucinodes orbonalis, assembly GCA_019425675.1. Lineage (NCBI taxonomy): Eukaryota > Metazoa > Arthropoda > Insecta > Lepidoptera > Crambidae > Leucinodes > Leucinodes orbonalis. The sequence continues at coordinate 49,944 of PQWD01009544.1, forward strand.
TACATACCATGTTTTAAATAATCACTGGAATCAGGTAAGAAATGTGTTATTCCAGATAAATCACTGCTAAGAGTTTTGCTTAGGTCAAAATGATTTCCAAAATGTGTATTGCTGCCAAATGAAGATTCCACCTGACTAAGGCCTACATATCTCCAAGCAATTTCCATTTCATCAATACCCTGTTTGGTTTTAGAAATCTCATCTTCTTGTGGTGCGTCACATGGTTTTGGCAACTCCTTCACCTAACAAGTATTTATTTGAAGTTGATTTAAAAATAATTTAAAGATTTTTAGGCATAGTAGCAAATGTTCTTACTATTTCATGGGAGTCTTCATCAGCCGATGCAACAAATATTGCATGATTACAGACAACTCCTTCAGCTAAGAAGTATTTGTGAAGAACTCGACTGTAATTTCCAAGAACATCTTCTTCTGCAATACAAATTAAGTTTGGTTGCTAAGAGTGTAACAGTATAAATCCATTATGATATTCAGGCGATTACTAACCGACTACGAAAATAGATCCAGCAGGTAATCCTCCTCCTTAAATAACAATAAAATACTGCAATAATTAATAAACATTACTAGAAAACTTAACCTAAAAATTAATATTTTTTTACCGATAATATGGTCCAATGACGGTACACCAGAAGATATGTAGAGGGAATAATTTCTTAATCTAGTGCCTTTGATACCTGTTTGTGTTTCACTTATCTTTTTGAAACTGGACATTATTTCTAATGATAAAAAAAATAAACTTGAAGATGAAATTACGAAAACAAAATGATTTTTTAACTCGTCCCTTTTCGAACCGGCTAAGTTCATAAACTATACTGCCTCACTATTGGTATTTTTTTTGTTTAATTGATGATGATGAAATGAGTTACGCACTGATGATGATGAGTGATGATGATGCATGGCAGAAGAATTTCCTCCTTTTCTCATTAGTTTCAGTGAAGATGTGGGACTTCACTGAAACCTTAAGCGGACCTATTGAGAGAACTCAAAGTGACCATTGTACAGTTTTGTTTCATTTGCCAACACGTGCACTTGTTCACGAACACTAATGGTTAATAATCCACCATGATCACACATCGACATCAGATAAAACACAAATATTATATCATCATCATCATTACAGCCCAATTATGTCCACTGCTGAACGAAGGCCTGCCCTAATGATTTCCACGCGGGCCGATAATACAATTTTATATATTTTTAATGATATCAAATAATACACCCCAAACACTTAAAAACAAATAATTAAAACTAAAAAATATAATTAAAAGAAGTCCCTTTCGGCAAGCTTTCGAAAATACTGGCAGCGTTACCCCTTTGGATTGCCAGACTGATTCTTTGTCCAGTTTGTCCAAGGTAGCTGCAAAGACGGACAAAGACTAACTTGGAAATTTCCTTGAAAAGCCTCAAAGCACTAGGACCCCACGGACCAATGGGTCTCGACACCGAATGGAACAAAATCATATTCTTTTTAATTCAATATCAAGAAGTCCGAGTAAGGTTTCAGTAAAGTCCCATATCTTTACTGATACTTGTACGGTATTCATATTATACCATCACTCATCATCATCATGTTCATCACTCATTTCTTCATCAATCAAACAAAATAATATTTACTGTGTCCAAATGTGAGCTATTTTTAAATAAAAACATAAATCCAAATCGCCGTCCACTATTATTTCGGATTTCAAACTTGCAGCCCCTGATATAAAAATAATAAATGAAGATTCCCTTTGTGTTCTTGGTGCCCCCATCCTCTCCGACTCACTCCCTAATTTTGTTGATAAACAAATTAATAAATTTAACGAGTGCACCAAACTGTTATTTGAAATCAATGCTCACATGGCTTATCATATTAAAAAATTTTGTTTGTTCATACCAAAATTTACATATGTACTTCGTTGCACACAACTTTGAAAACACGACAATTTAACGTACAAATTGGACGAAATTATTCAAAAAACTATTAGTAACGTACTCAATTGCAAAATGGATGATCTTGCGTGGCAACAGGCTTCTCTTCCAATCCGTTTTGGTGGGATTGGAGTTAGAAAAATGTCCGCTATATCTTTACCAGCTTTTTTGTCTTCTACACATGCCTCAAGCCTTTTGGTTAGGAAAATGCTTAACCCATTGATGGGTTCCACCTTTGAGGTTTCAGGTCTTGTTGAAGCTAAAACGGCATGGTCTTCCATATGCAATGAGGACTTTCCCATATCTACACATTCTCAGCGTCTGTGGGACCATCCGCTTTGCAAGGATGTCTATAACAAGTTGCTAGAACGCTGCATAACTACCGCAGATAAGTCCAGCTTATTAGCTGTAACTTAAAAAGAGTCAAACCATTGGCTTCGCGCTTAACCATTTTTTTGAATATTGGCACCCTACTCGATAACACCACACTTTCTATAGCAGTTGGTCTAAGGCTTGGCACAAAATTAAACGAGCCTCACCGCTGCTGCTGCGGTGCTTGGGAAGAGAATCGATTCCTGGCACATCATGGCCTTTCTTGCCAGAGAAGCGCTGGTCGCTTCTCAAGACATGCTGCTGTTAATGACATTATCCGCCGTGCTCTTTCTAGTGCCCATGTCCCCTGTTTACTAGAGCCTAGCGGGGTCTTGCGTAGCGATGGCAAGAGACCGGATGGAATGACCCTTATCCCTTGGAAAATGGGTAAGTGCCTAGTATGGGATGCCACTTGTGTAGACACTCTGGCACCTTGTCACATCGATGGTACCTCCCGTAACCCAGCGGCAGCTGCTACGGCAGCAGAAAATTCTAAATTCCGAAAATATAAGGATATCGGTAACAAATATATTTTTGTGCCGGTAGCGATTGAGACCATGGGTCCTTGGGCAAACGAGGCAAATTTTTTTAAAAAATCTGTCATACGTTTGACGAGGCTACAGGGACTCCAGAGCCGGCAGCTTCCTTGGTCAAAGAATAAGCATTGCTATTTAGCGCGTATATGCTGCCAGTGTTTTGGGAACCCTGCCTCGGTCAGACGTACTTTTCGATTTTGTTAAATAATATATTATATTTCATTTAGTATTTACATTTTCAATAATTGTTAATTTTGTTACTAAGATTTTTATGTTTTAATAAAACAATTATATTTTATATTTACTTAGGAAGAGGCAGCATACTATTTTATCTTAGCCTATTACAAATGGAGCAAATTAAAAAGCAACAAAATTTTAAAACTAAAAAAGTCTTGTATTGCTGGCGAAGCCACGGCACATGTAATTTAATTGATTTTTTCTATATTTATCAAAATATATTTTGTACAATTTCACAATTAACAAGATGCAAGGTCCAGCTGTTTTTATGGATACATCCCTAGAGGATCAGGCAAGTAAATCTCATATATTTTTTATAACCTTGTCAACATTGTGATGTTAATCGTGTACTCTAAAAAGTAATTCCATGAATATTTCAATTGTTCTTTCTTCGTTATAATTTTCTTTTATTTTTTTATCAGGCTCTAGAGTTACGAAAATATTTCAAAAGCTTAGGTGCAGAGATAGCTGAAGAGAAATCACCTAAAGGTATTGAAGACGATCTTCACAAAATAGTTGGAGTTTGTGACGTGTGCTTCAAGGAACCAAATGAATCAGAAATTGAAGCAATTCTTAACAGTATTGTATCTATCATGGTTTCAGTAAGTACAAAGAACTTATACTACTATTAATTTCACATAATTAATTTAGTAATTATATTATACATAAAATGTTGAATATTTAAGTTCAAATCTTGAAAATGGGCTGTTATTCTGATAATAACCCTTGACTGGACTTTCGCAAAATCCATACATTATTCAACTTCACTGTATATACATTTGCTAGGGAGGGAGGGTTGGTGACCAAAGACTTGTTTGAGGCATTTTAGATAATATGTTTTAAGGTGTAATGGTCCATAAGAATATCCTTACACCTGTGCCCTCCCTAAGTATACTGGTACTGAGTGTGGTAGTGCAACTATTAGCAAAGTGAATGAGATAATCTACAATAGGTTATTCTCAACATCTTAATCATTATTAGCAGTTGATGCTTATATTAAGAACATTTAGTAACATTATGAACATAATATGTCAAAACTTAGTAACTAATTGCATTATTCAACATAAGTAATTTTGTGGTATCTTAAAAAGTATAAGTTCTTTAAAATATTATGTTATTAATTTCTACATAATTATTTTAGATTCCATTGGAGAGGGGTGAAAATTTGATTCTTGCATTTAGCCAGAGACTTACAAAGGCTCCCGGTCCCAGGCTTGGCATGGTAGCACTTCAGTCGTAAGTAGACAGTTATTTTTTTTAACTTAGTTTGCTACAAATGAGACAGTCTGTGATAATATGCTACAGCTGTAATGTTAAGTAGTAGGTACATACAAGTACACTAGTATTCTTTTGGACCCATTCAGTTAGCCAACTTGTTCTTAAGAAATAACAAATATACTCTTTTAAATTATCATGTAATTTTTTTACAGATTATGGCGTCTGTACAATAATTTGGAGGCAAATTCACCTTTGCGCTACCATGTTTACTATCATGTAATAGAACTAGCTGCAAGAGTGGGGTCAGTGAGAGATGTTTTTACTGGAGTAGAACAGCTTCGGAAGGAGTTTGCCAGCTGTCCCCCATCAAATGAGCAGATGCAGAAGTTATATAGACTTCTACATCAGGTGTTGAGAGATCACAATTGGTAGGTTAAAAATTGTCTTAAAATCTTTATTGAAATGAATCATTTACACTATGTTTAAATCATTAAATTATAATTTGTGTTTAAGTGAATCTACATTTGCGTCAGAAAAAAGTAGACTCTTTGAGAATAGCTGGCAAGAAACTTAATAGTCACAAATCTCACAATATACATGTTGATACAAACTAGTGTTTGACTGAAAGGGATTGATTACATTTGTAAACAATACATATACAAATAAACGATTTCTCCCCACTTTTTTACCATGCTTTCTAGATTTCATTACTTAAAATTTGTGTTCATAACATTGGTGCCCAAATTTTGGGTGTAATACAAAAGTAATACATATTTTTTATGGTTTCAGTGAGCTTGCAGCTAAAGTTATGATAGAGTTATTGGGCACATACACAGATGAAAATGCGTCATATGCCAGAGAGGATGCCATAAAGTGCATTGCAACAGCCTTAGCAGACCCTAACACATTCCTGTTGGATCCCCTATTGGCTTTGAAGCCTGTTCGTTTCTTGGAGGGAGAGCTCATATATGACCTTCTCAACATTTTTGTATCTGAGAAATTGTCCAGTTATCAAACGTTTTACCAAAACCACAAGGAATTTGTTCATTCTCAAGGTAATTGTAATTGTTATAAATAATTAGACTTACTATATCTTAGAATATAAAGCTGTAAACAAATCATAACTTCTATAAGAGTATACAACTAAATGGAAATAACTTTATACTGCTACTAATGCCCCAGCCATGGTATTTTCTACTGGAAAAGCTGCAAAGACTTTTCAGTTTGATAGTCATGAAAGCCTAATTTTTAAAAATCTCAATAATGGAAGTAAAAAGAATACTAGCGCACATGACTCCCAAGATGAATTTCAATAAATGGAAACCATTGAAAGGAATTTGACTAAAAATATTTAAATCATTTTGTATAATAGAACACATAGTCGTAAATTGTTTTCCCTTCAGACTTACCGCAATAATGTCATATTATAACCCAATAGTCTGAATGTGTCGCCAATACAATGATATTCCTCAAAATAATGATATTGATCTTTTCAACCCTAAAATAAATGTCTTTAAGAGGGCTCTAGTGGCCCTTTAGGACTGACTTCTATTGATCAATAGAAAATAAAAAATGTATTAATTGAATTTAGATCCCTATAGAACATTTATGTATGTCAAATGAAGCTACCACATTATAATATATACCTGGCCTTGATGGCATTTTTGTGTAACATGATTCTCTTCTTTTTTTTTTTTTGTAACTGAGTTAATCATGTCAGGGATGCATGCTTTTAGGTGATAGTTTAGTCATATACTTCTTATATAAACATTATGTACTTTCTCAAACTGTTACCTGTAAAGTGTTCTTATGCAAATAAATAAATAAATTGTATATATAGAGCAATATTTGTTTGCCACTTGCCCAGTAAAGCTGCCAAGAAGATTAGCAGCCAACAGAGAAAATTGTTATATGTTTTTATATCAACAGGTCACCACAGAAGCGATTTTTTTCAAGCATCAAAATTCATATTTTTACTTTAGTATTTTAAATGTTTTGTTTATTGTATTTTTGTATATTTTTGACGTTCATAAGTGATTTTTATAAGCCTAATTTAAATAAATGGATTTTGGGTTTTTGACTTTTTTGACTATTCCAGGTCTGAACCATGAACAGAATATTAAGAAAATGAGGATATTGACATTCATGCAAATGGCGGAATCAAACCCTGAACTCACATTTGATGAGATCACCTCTGAGCTACAAATTGAAGGCACAGAAGTAGAAGCCTTTATTATTGAAGGTATGATGGACAGTTTTAAGTTGTTGTATGAAATGTAATAATTTTATTTTTTAGAATGATATCAAAATATAACGAGCAATAAACAGCTGTCTTTGAGTATCAGTATCATGTTAGGTTGTATGCTGGCTTGTGGGTTAGAATATTTGAGATATTTTCATACATACATATTATCACCACCATAATCCGTACAGAGGGGTGGTTAGACATACTAACACCTAAAAGATCCTGGTTGTCCACATTTTATCATACAGAAACAATGACCACGCACGTGACTCGTGATCAGCCCATCGTCAATTACGCTGGTCCATAGATGGTATTATGTTCTTATCCTATAGTCGCCTTTTATGACACCTGCAGAAAGAAATATAAATATCCACTGACATCCACACAGCGCTATCTTATCCCAAACTAAGAATTAGCCTTGTGTATTAATATAATAATATGGGTATTATTATACTAAACAACTGATAAACATACTTATATATCATTTTTTGCAAAGGCAAACATTGCTCACTTGGAGTAGCATGTGTTCATCTATGGGTAGAAGTATCAAATACCATTAGGTAAATCTATATAAATAATGATTGGATGTTATATATAGACAAAATAAAGCTTATACTACAAGATTTTATACTATCATTTACCACTGTGATCACAATTTCTACCAACACAGGAGCTATGATGGTTGTGCATAGCATTATTCCCATCATCCCCACTGATATATGAGTAGACATAAAAAATATTTCGTCTCCTCTAGTAACAATTTGATTTTTTTATGATTCCAACTTGACTTCATACAATGGCTAATTTTAGCTAATTTGGTATTGTACTTGGTGTTTTATGTATCATCATCATCATCATCAGCTCATTAAATATCCCCACCGAGGGGCACGAGCCTACCCGTGTAGGGTGTTAGGCCTTAGTCGTCCACGCGGCCCAGTGCGGTTGGACGACTTCACGCACAACCTTTGAATCTCTTCGCAGGCATGCGCAGGTTTCTTCACGATGTTTTCCATCACCGTAAGAGCGTCGGAAAACGTAAATATATTTTTCGAAAATTCTAAAACACATTGGTACGTGGCAGGATTTGAACCTCAGCCCTCCCGGTAGGAGGGCGACAGCCCACACCATTGAGCCACCGACGCTCTATATTGTTTTATGTATATTGTGTAATTATATACAAACAAATGTATATGTTTATCCATTGTTTATCATTATCACCCATTGTTCAAATCCTACGCTAAGATTGGGGCTACTAACCTAAATATTGACTTAATAATTATTTTTTCAAATAAACTTCTCTTTCGTGTTCTTTATCCTAAGGTCGCCTGGAAGAGATCGTCTGTAGTGATAAGGCCCATTTTAATGTTTTCGTATTTACTTCAAATTAATTGTGAGCAATAAAAAAAGAAAAGAAAGAAGAAAGAAAAAACATTTACTTCACCACAAAATTGTACAATTGCCATAACAAGGACAATATAATAAAACAATTTAAAAAGAAATAAAAAATTAAGAAGGTATAACATGAATTAAAATTTTTAGGTCAAAAAGGCCCTGTCTCAGCTCATGCTGCCGAGTCTGTGCGGTTATATAATATTAAACAGAAGTGGACAGACACGGCAGCGCTGTTATTCTGCCAGAGCCCAAGTAAAGGGTCTATCTATCTAAATCCGTTTCTATGATTTCAGTGTTGAAAACGAAGTTGGTACGCGCCCGTATGGAGCAAGCGTCCCGTACCGTCCGTGTATCGAGCACGATGCACCGTACGTTCGGCAGGGCGCAGTGGCAGCAGCTTCGCGGTGTTTTACAGGCGTGGCGGGCCAACGTGCAATCAGCCCATGCTGCAATGGCCGCCGTGGCGACAGCCCACCACGAAATGAATGCACAGCCAGCAAAACCGATAGCCTAGGATAATCCTTTGACCGCCAGAGACGCCTTCAAGTTCAATTTTCCATTTTGTATGGATTCCTGGCAGTCAATGAGTAATTAGTCGTTATTATCAATTACCGCGCCAAATTTTGAATAGTTTTCAGCAGAAATGAATATCTGAACTAATTCTATTCATTACTACTGTATTATTAAATGAATTCATAAAAATAGGTTACATTTAGTACTTATATCATTATAATTTCGAAATTTACGTAATACTTTTTGAGGGGGCCGAGTATATTTATCTAATTGCGAAAAAAATATTATATGGGCGGTATTGTATAAGCGAGGATTTACTGATACCTACATCTATGGCAGTAACATTAACACGTTATCACTTTATTCTGAAAGCGAACTGCGCTCGCTCTTGAAGATATGAATGTTATGTCCTGCTAACAGCAAAAATTCCTTACGAAAATCAATGATGTAAAAAAGTATGGATTCGTGATATGCTCACAAAACAATCGAAAAAAGTGTTCTGAATGCAGTGATAGCACACATACACATATTTCGAATTTAGAACACGTTTACCTAAACAAAAGAGTACAAACTGTACTCTCTTTGGCGGTCCGTTTTTGAGGCACGGATGGCGTATCTACCTTTATATATACAGAATATCATTGACGAAAATAAATGTTAACTGTTCATAGATGTAACTTGTATTAATATAAAGTTGTATACAATAATGTGTTTAATTTATTAGAACTCCCAGTTTTTAAAATGAAGACACTTGTGCACTTATCCGGCAGTCAACCTAGCAATGGGGGTTCAAATGAGCGATATACGTTAAGTAGGTAATAATCTGATTCTGATCAGTAAGTTAAAGAAATAGACAGCGTTCTGTAAAACAAGGAACCATTAGGACGTATAGAGTTAAAATAGAGGATACTTATGGCAAATATATAATATAATTAGTATATTAAATATATAATAATATATATAATTAATTAATTTAATTAAAAACAGATTTTATGGAAAAAATAATAGATAGGCATCTGTTAAATGTTCTGTCTGCTCTTAAATTACTCTTTTCATATAGACGCAAAACACAACAATATGCGAAAGCCCATTGATGCCCATACTCGTGCCTACGTCCAGGTCCATCGTCATTTCCATTGAACAAAAATTGTATGTTTCACAAAGATACAGGGGTTGATTTAGAAAGAAAGAAGAAGAAAAAAGCTTTATTTGACAAGACGAAGACACTACATAACATTGTACATACACATTTTAAAGAAAAAACAACAAAAAAAGACAAAATATGAAAATGAGCAGAAAAGTTAAACAATGAATAAAATATTTACAACGAGGTGAAGTGAAAAAAAAACAATAAAGAAAGTTAATAATAAAAAAAAAAGAAAGTTAATATGTACAATATCTATCAAGTTAATATAATAAAATAATATGCAGTATCCTTCCTGTCAAAAAGGTCTCTGCCTCAGCATTGGCTGCCTTGCATTGTTGGGATTCAACACACGGCAGCGCTGATTTGTGTCTGTTTGAGTGTATGTAGGTGCTTATGTGAGTAAATATTTAAAATATATCCATTGTCCATACCACAGTGAAAACGCTGATTGAGAACGATACAGACTCCACAACCACTTCACAAGGTTTCTGTCACACGTCTCAAATATAAATATGACAGTTATATTTAAGTGTCAACATTTAACCGTTATTTCGCTAAGTTTTGCGAGTATACCTAATATAATACAAGATTCTAATTTGAATAAGTCGAATGGATTACGAATATGAAAATGGCGGATGGTGGGGGCGTAATGCGTTTCGTTCGTTCGTGTACGCAGCGTTGTCGCTGCTGCTGGCATTGCATGTTTACACATACTTCTGGGGTCCTCGTGAAGGATTCGACGGTGACTTCAACGATATTCGCTATGTTGTGTCGCAGCTAACCCGTGGACTAACCGAGGTAATCTACTGATTCCGAATTTGTTTTAGTAGCTATTTAAAACCTCTTATCACTATGATATATTCACTGACAGATGGCAATCAGCCTTAAAAAAATACGCCATGAGCCTAAGGGCGTCCCAGAGTGAGACTAGAACCTCGGCTTAGGTCGTTGCGGGGAGAGCTAGGTAACCTAGCACCTATATGTTTGGGGAGAGTAGCTGCCCGGCTCATGCCGGTTACGCGAATAGGGACTGAGCAAACCTACGGGGGAATCGCGACAATAGCCTCCGTCGGCGTAAGGTAAACTTGTTTCACGTGAGTAAATTAGAAACTAGCAAGTTTACGGTTCATCTGATGGTAAGTGACACCAACACCCGTAAACATTTGCAAGTCAAGATCAAAGGTCCTAAAATTTTCAAATAATGTAGGTAGGATCTTTTTTAAATTAGGTTAATCGAAAACATGAGCGCTTGAAAGGCGAGATGGAGCGTTTGTCATCAGCACTTCCAACGGTGGCAGCGGCTGCGGTAAGGGCCAAGGAGGCGCTTGAGCCTTCGATGCGCCGGAAGAACCAGCAGGCCCTCGAAGCTGGCGACTACGATCGGCAGGTTTGTATCTCCTTACTTAAGATGAATTTTAGGAAACCACCCTGGCGAAGTCTCACTATTTTCAATACAATTTTAAATAAACAATCAGTGATTATGATCATGAAATAACTTAATGCCATTGATGGTCAGCGGGAACTGTCGTTTATAATGAGTACACTAATAATCTCATTCTTTTTTATTTCAGTTGCTGAAATGAGACGTACATTCTTAAATATCAGTACCTATCCTTGACTAGTGCTCTGCTTGTGTTCCTTTAATCCGGAATACAGCTCTAGATTCCTATAGCGTAGGCAATTATTATGGCAGGAGAAATATAATTAAGTAACCGTGGTAGACTACCTATTTCACACGTGCTCCCCTCAGTGATTGGTATATTTGCCAAATTGGGACATAAGTCATGATGTCACTTTTTCTCTTTCAAGGGTACCGTTACCTATCGGTAACGTTACGGGTAACGTTACCTATCTCAAAAGGTTTATCGAAAGAAATATGTAAGATTGAGGTTCTCATACAATAATTGAATTTTCGGTCTATGGTACTTAATTAATGCAGGAGACTTTCAATAAAATTATATACCTAAATTTTTTTTCAAGTTCATAGTCATACTCGTAAGTTTAGTTTCAATGAATCGCTAACTTTAGCCTCCTATTAAAAGTAAACTTTGTGACTCGTTCGCACCTAGGTGGCGGATTACGCTCTAGAAACGGCTGGCGGGCGTATATTGGATACCGGCGATACCACTGAACACTTCATATACGAGTCCCCAGTGAGCTGGGCCCTTCACGTGTTGACCTCTTTTATGTGCCGGGAATGCCTCGGCGCGAGCGCTATAATCCGTCCTGGTTCTCTGCCAGGCGAGTGCTGGGCATTCAAAGGTCCTCATGGAGAAGCGACCATTCGGCTGCTAGGTACAGTCCACATCACCGGCTTCAGCATCGAACATATACCAGCACATATATCTTCTACCAAGTATGTGCCTATTGTTACTAAAATAGTAGATAGTGTTGTACTTACAACTTGTACAGCCTACGATGCAAGCAAATCCTTGAATCTTCGTAGGTAGTTTATTTTGTGATTAATTGAAAATTTAAAAATATTATTGCAAGCCATTCTGTGCTTCTGAAGGCATGTGGGTACCTACTAAACTGCGGTTTTTTGCTTAGGTAGATTTTAAGGTATGGTAAATTTAATTTACAAGATAGATTATTCTCACTCAAAAACGGCCCGCGGCAAAATTCTGCCTATCGCGTCAGTTGGGCAGAATTTTCATTCATAATCACGTCGCTCGCTACATTTTGTACTCTTTCTATGACGCGTTATGATAAAAAAATTTAATGAATAATTTTACGTTCTAAGTTAGTTTATCTAGTTTGTTCATTGTTTATCCAATAAGAGTACCATTGAATACCATGATGTTGTCAATTGTTTAAACCAGAAGTTTAGTAGATATACGACCATTACACCATTGAGCACTGCTATACCATGAAGTCTACATGATACATTTTATTGTATTTACTTATCGCTATTATGTGAGCGTCGGTGGCTCATTGGTGTGAACTGTTGCCTTCCGATCTGGAGGACTCAGGTTCAAATCCCGCCACGTATCAATCGCATTTTCGAAATTATGTGTACGTTTATCCGACGCTCTTACGGTAAAGTAAAACATTGTGAGGACACCTATGCACGCCTGCTATGAGATTTAAAGGTCGTTTTTAACATTTTTTTTTAATTATATTTTTGTATTCATACAAGAATAAATAAATGTGCAATTAACATGTAAATGGAAAAAATACCCTAAGGGGGTAAATAGTTCGCGATGCTATTAGTTTGTCTCTACATTAGTCTTTTAGTTATATATGTATACTCCATGATTCGGATTTGGTCTGCGTAGTTGGCTTCAAACTCCTATTTGTAATGCTGTGTGGGAAGGCCTGCCATACAGTGGGACGTTATAGGCAAATGATGATGATGATAATGAAATTCTCCTTAATTAAGCATAACAATACACAGTAACAAGTCAAATAAATTGTTTGCTAAAGTTTTTCATGAACCGATAAACAATGCATTAATAATGCCAGTCATTTCTGTAAACTATACAAATAAATCCCTATTAAGGGCAAAAAAAGCAACTGTGATATAATTTATTATTAAACATGTCGGAGTGATTAAAAAGTATTCATACTTAAGTGCTTAATAACAAACGAACGTTCATCCACCCACGAGTTCTTAATGTTTTTTAAATATTTCCCAGGGAGATATCCTCGGCGCCGCGTTTAATACAGATTGATGGATTGGAATATCGGTCTGACCCGTACCCTCATGACTTCGGCACCTTCGAGTACGATAAGGACGGCAAGCCGATCCAGTACTTTCAGGTGCAACACCCGACTAATAAAGGGTATTATATGGTACGTGTGAAAGTGCTCACTAACTGGGGCCATCCGGTGTACACATGCGTGTATCGTGTCAGGGTACACGGGGAACTGGTGCCGGGACAGGTGCCGAAGAGTACCGTGGGCAACGACGGTGAGCTGAGAATTGAAAATGAGTAAATCTAAGGAATAATTCACAAGGTCGTTTGCGAAAGTAGATACTCTAAGTTTAGCTCGCAAGATGTCATGATCACATAGGAAATCATATTTCTATGTAGGTTTTTGCTATATAAAAATATAATTTGCATTACATGAAAGCAATTTCTACATTGCACCTAGTATCTACATAGATCTCCTTTTACTTATTCTTTACGTAAAAGTCTTTTTTACATCTTATAATTTTATGTAAACTATTCGTTTGTAAATCAATAAATAATCTTATTGACATTTATGTTTACTTTAAACCCCCCATTTAAAAGTGCAAAATCACATCAAATGTAGGTGATTTATAACGGTGGACATTGATTGTAGAGAACCCTTTTGCACAAAAGCAATAGGTAGCTGATATTTTTTTCCTCAATATCCATTACTTTCGGCCATTTGAGCCAGGTGCCCGGTTAGGTTATTGTGCCTTGCACAAAACGGTAGAAAGCCAGTCATAGATGTTAATCTGGGTGTCCGGCAGCTACGCTATAAAAATGCACCTATTGTGTAGTGGACAAAGCGACAAAGCACATAAATTAACATGAGTAAAGTGATCATGAGCCCCCGCTGCGAGCGCACTAATGGGTTGACCGGAGCTCTGTATGGGATAGGTTTTCGTGCGGTCTTGCAAAGGATTCAAAAAGCATTTTTTTATCTTGGCTCTAAATGATCAGGAACAAATTGATAATTGCATATTTGTGGCAAAAGTAAGATGAAAAATATTGTAATTTTCTATACGTTATCAATCACAGTCGATACGTTAAATTTAAAACAATTGTAAACTCAATATTATGCAAAAAATATTTGCTTCTCTTAGTGGTTATCTACTATACTACAAGTATCCTTTACGTGTATAGGAAAGATAAAAAGAAATTGTTTAATGCCGAGCCTAATTTATTGAGGTAATGGAACAGTGCTGTTTTGTGATAATACGAGTAGTGATATTCACTAATATGTATTATGTAACCACTTTAAGTAACTTCTTTTAATGCTTATGTTTAGAATGTGGCAAAGTAACTAGGTATCAACGGACCTGACTGGAATTTATGTAGGTACGAGTGCCTATTTGTAGAGTTTTCTGAACTCTACTAACAGACACTCGTACTTAGATACGAATAAGTAAAAATAAAACCGAAAAAGTTGAAAGAAAAAATAAAGCCAAACATTTATTCTCTAATAGTACTACCACAATTGAACATGAACAAAAACAACATCTACACAAATAATAAAATAAGGAAAAATTACAAAATTTGAGAAAAGAAATAAATGAAATACAACAAGACAGTGCAATATTTTATTGGTCAAATGACCCTGCCTTAGCATTTGCTGCTGTGTGTTATTTTGAAAGTCATGTTTAAACGTTTTCATTAATTAAAGTACGGCAGCGTTGGTTTTCTTGCAGAGCCTAAGTGATGCGGAGTTAATACAAATATGTTGCTGGTTATTCACTATCCAATGCTTCACTATTCATACATGTCAAATTACACGTTATTATTGAAGAAGGATAACACAGCGATAATGTTCCATAAAGTATATTTCTGTCCTTTTTTGTCGCTGGGAACATTGTACAAATTTTCTTTCTTTCTTTTATGTCATAAGTGCGCTCACCTAGTGATACGCCTGACCATGACAGAAACAGGTTGAAGGAAATTAGTAACAGTAGGTAGTATTGTAGAACCCTCGTCCCGTTAACAGAAGTGCAAAACACTCCTATTACGCGGGACCATATCTGGCACTACAGTGGTACCTACCTAGAAGACTACCACCTAGTAAAACTAATGATTAGAGGCTTGGCTCGGGAAAAGAATTGTCTTGGCCGTAATAGTTTTTAAATAGGCTACATTTCATATATATCTTTGAAACAGATAGATGACACAAGAAATCTTATTATTGTAGCTTTGTTATTTGTAGCAGGCCGAGGAATTCATTTATTGCCAATAAATCTTATACTAAGAACCATTTTAGGTGCCCACTTCTTAGATGATGTTCAAACGTTGCCAACGCAAAACAAGTTTATTCTTGATTACAAAAACAGAAGTAATATTTAAGATGATTTTATCAACGACAAAATTGTTTTGTCATAAACTATATCTCAATACAAAGGACAAGCGGAAAATCAGAGTACCTACATTATTGTCACGATTACACGGTAGCCGTTACACACACTGAAGTGCAATTTTTTTCTTGTCTTAATTCACAGAGAGACCTTTTGACAAATAGATAGAAGTCGTAAAGGGTGAAAGCATTTCTCCGTGTAATGTATCCACTCTACGGCCGCCGCCTACGTGTACCTACTCAATATTAATGATGTGATCTTAGTTCAAACATCCCTCGTAGTCCATACTTGACACTTATTAATGATCAACATTTGTGTCCAGATTCATTTGTTAGTCCATCTATTTGCGTTCACAATAAGCAAACGTTGATGTTATTCAGATCAATACGCGTGCCGTAGTCCAACATTCAACTCTTCACTTTAGGTGGTCGTACTTAAAGTTGCTTGTGACAAACCTCCTTGTTCATAAAAAAAACTTGTTTTAAATACGTGGGTTTCAATGTTTTTTAGTTTTTATGCTCTTTTCCAGCATTGTTTGTAAATCTTTGGAAAAACGAATATCATTTTACACTTAGTGTTTTCCTAATTTACACTCTAACATTTACAAATCGATCACTACCAGAAAGTCTACTAGAAAAGTCATAAGAGGTCTTTGAAAAACAATAGTTAGTTTATTCTATATAAGAGATGCATTTTTTCATAAATTTTGCTTACTTTTGTATCTACATTTTGTATTACTTTTCATAACAATAAAATTCATTTGTAGAGTACAAACGCAATCAAAAATATTAGCATACAAGGTGACAAAATACATCTTAAAAGTTTAAAAAAAACAATAAGTTCTATACAATACATGTTATTTAACATTTAAACAACTACCGCTTTATTAATCTGTTAAAAAAATGGCCAAATGCTAGTCGGATTAGCCGCAAGGGTTACGTAGCAGCAAGTTACATAATACAATATAATTATTTACTTAGGCACCTACTACAGATTTTGCATTCGTTGGAAAGGTCTCGGACTCCGTGAGGTTTATGGCAAATAAAATTCAGGAAAAATTTCAACAGAAAAGCGGGAAAATATTTTTTCAGATACAGCGACATCTCTGATACATAGCATGTACTAGAAACCAATATTTTAAGTAGATGGCATCTTTTGATCACCAAACGAATCCATCTGGTGGCGAAACGGAGTTCGCTGGGTTTGCTAGTATTATATAAAAAATATTATATGAGTTTAATTGTATAAACAATGACCGGTGGTTACTGCCTATTCTCCCTATAGCTATGCGGTTTTGGAAGGCCTGTACCCTGCAGTGGGCCGTTATAGGCTGAAGATGATGATGATTTTAATATTCTAAACCAAACAGGAGAAGGAGTGTGGGTGGCTCATTAGTGTGGACTGTTGCCTTTCGATCTGGAGGCTGCAAGTTAAAAAAAACCATTTAGTTGCTAATTATACTGGTAATAAATATCAGGAAAGAAACAATAAACACATATATAATCATAAGTCAAATGATAAATCCTTATATCGACTATAGGTACAAGCATGCACACGTGAAAAAAAAATTGCGATCATTGTTTTTATATTATGTTGTAATTAATATATTGGTGTATACAATTTTGCAATATTGCAAAACACAAGATGAAGTGGAATCATTATTTTTCGAAATATATTAGTAGTACCTACTCCCTCTCTATTTTGATCTAGTAGCTACGAGTATTCTATAACTTTTACAAATGCTTCAAAGCCTTATTTGATATCTACACAAAGAGCACAAAGCGTCTGCCGCCAAAATATTTGACAATATTAATATATGAGACGCGATGACGCCGTGAAAGGCTTGCGAGAAAGGATTACTGGCAATACTTTTATGGTTGAGTACTTTTCTATCTGCGTTCCGGCGAGCTTTAGGCGCGCTTCCGCATTCCTCTTTACAAGGAATAAGCGATGAGCGATTTCTGTCTAAATAAGCTTGATAGTTTAATTCTCACCTTAAAGATAGGATATTCCTTACTAGCGAGTAGCGACAAGGAATAGGAATCGGCGATACCTACTTCCGAAGTCCTTGGGAAAGCTCCGTAGGCTTGCTTTGTCCCGTTTGCTGTTCGGCAGGATGCAGCGCAAGCGGGTGAGGTTTGGCTTAGGTCCCGGGAGTATTTTGCAGGGTCCTCTTTATAACCTAACAACTATATTCATAATCAGCCTTTATCGTGCCACACAGAGACAGAACCACTGAGTCAACTACCACACAGCATGGCTATGGGGAGTTTGGGTCGCATTCCAACCCGTGGTAATTGTTGACGACTACCATGCTATGAATCATATAAATTATGAATTACAAATACACATACAATTAAAAATTAAATAAACGATGAAATGTTATATAGGTTCGTAGATACATACATGAATGTGCAAATGAGGTGCGTTGTCTAGTAAACTGGATCAAGGCTTTCCTGCTATAGTGGTGTTTTGGAAATTTTGTCTTAGCATGCTAGCTCTCGATTATGGCAGAAAGTACCACTTACATCCAAGTTAATATGGGACATGGAGAAGAGAAGCCTGAGGCTACCATTGGGAAATTTTGCGAATACCACTGGCGATAATCAGGATTTAATTTCCCATTTATACACAGTGGCGACAAAGTAAGTGCCGACAATTGAATGGGAACAGACCGAAACATCCCATCTAGTCTATTTAATAAATTTTTCATATCTAAATAAATTTCCTCATTTTTACACTTGCACCACACGGAATAGTTGAATGTATGTAGGTGTCGTTAAGGGATTCGTTTTAAATAGCCTCTAAAGCCTTTGTTTGCGATATGCTTTGTCCCGAGACTTCGGAAATGCTCTCGTGCTCGCGTCGGTGAGTTCGCAAAATAACCTTCTCAGGAAATGCGATTTTAACAGCGAAAACATCGGAGAATTACATGTCATCAGAACACACTTCGTTGCCTCCGGGCAAAAGGGTGTCGTTGTCGTGCCCTTACCCTTTCTGGAATACTGTTTTATACAAACAATCAATATAAAGAACATTTCTATTGAATTCCGATACGAGCTTC
Source organism: Leucinodes orbonalis (assembly GCA_019425675.1). Taxonomy (NCBI): domain Eukaryota; kingdom Metazoa; phylum Arthropoda; class Insecta; order Lepidoptera; family Crambidae; genus Leucinodes; species Leucinodes orbonalis. The sequence goes on from PQWD01009544.1 coordinate 68,618, forward strand.
TTGTTGTAACTAAATGCACGTTTTTTATTGCTTTAATCCGATGTGGTGTCGTAGCGTTTGTTTGGTTGGTAAGTATGTTTAGGTTAAGAAACATACACGTAATGTATTAGGTAGGTTAGTAAGTAAGTATTATGTTTTATGTTAACGTTTATGTATAATTAGTAACTACTATTTTTAAAATTAAGCGTCGGTGGCTCATTGGAATGGACTGTTGCCTTCAAATCTGCAGGGTGCAGGTTCAAATCCCGCCATGTACCAATGTATTTTCGAATTTATATGTACGTTTAACTGACGATCTTACGGTGAAGAAAAACATCGTCAGGAAACCTGCGCACGTCTACGAAGAGATTCAAGGATTGTGCGTGAAGTCAGCCAATCCGCACTGGGCCCGCGTCAACAACTAAGGTCTAATCACCCTGTACGGGTAGGCTCGAGCCCCTCGGTGGTGATGTTTAGGAGATGATGATCATGGTTTTTAAAATTGATATTTATGTATAACGTCACTCAGCGTGCCATAGAGCGTGCGATGCTCGGAATATCTCTGGCGGACAGAATCCGTAATGATGTTATCCGATGGAGAAATAAGGCCGTGGACACTGCGAGAAAGATTGGCACACTGAAGTGGAATTGGGCGGGCCATGTGCCCAGACGATCCTATGGATGGTGGAGCTGGAACGTCATTGATTGGAGTGGAGACATCTTTTGGGCAAGCGTAGTGTGGGACATCCTGTGGCGCGGTGGTCCCATGATTGCGAAGGTTGCCGGCAGAGGATGTTCTCGTATGTGGATTGCTCAGAATCAGAATGCTTGGCGCACTTTGGGGGAGGCATATGTTCAGCAGTGGGCGAATGTTAGCTGATTGATCGATATGAATTTAGACCTTATAAAATATGTTTTAAGATTTGCAATCTTAAACAAGTATCGTGTAACCCCTTGTCTATTACGGTATCACCAGGAGAAATCTGATAGCAGTGTCTTTATTCTTATTAGACTCGTTTCGTCACAGTCGAACGATTATTATTAAATAAATAACACAAAACATTTTTTTTATTTAGGCCCTAAGCCTTACATAATTAGGACGTCATTCAAGAAAGTCCGTCGTAGAAAGCGATGAGTTGACAATAAATAACAACAATACAAGTTAGTATAAGATGTAATTAATAATAAAGTTCTCCGAAATAAGCTTGGGTGTACGTAATAATAACGTTATTCGCTCTATGAAAGAGTTAGATTCCGTGGGAACCGTCCATGGGTAATACTAACCAATCCTATTATCAATATTTACTTTAATATCATAATTGTGCCTTCCAACAACTGCATTCGGACAATGCGTTTCGAAATGCGAATGTGGGCACTGGCGATTCCTAACTCATTATATGTTCGAAGGGTTGGCGGCAGGTACGTCCGTATGGCGCGATCAGCCCTTCATAATTTAGAAAAAGAGCCATTTATTAAAGCCCTTGGTAATTATTGGGACGCCATTCCGACATATTCGCTACCTGCCGACAATTTGCCATTCGGCCCTTTGTCTGGCGGTGTGGCGCCCTAAAGGGTTTTAATTTTAAATGTGGCGTGTAACTATTACACCCTTTATTCGTAAATTTCTCTTTCGCGGTGGTTAGCTCGCTGGACGCAATATGGCGCGTTTTTTCACCTCACAGGCAAGGGTGAGCAATTAAGTGGATACAACATTACCATTGTTGAGTTTTTGCGGTTGATCAGTAATTAATTTTGTACAGGAATTATTTCACTGCATTGTTCGAATAATTGGAGTAGCTAAAATTTTTGTAGTTACATTCGTGTGTTTAGGTTTAATGTAACTGAATTTTATTTATCAATGCATTCTAGAGTTAATTATGTATGTGCAGCTGTGTACGGTAATAAGCTTAAGCGAGTAAATTTTGTAAGTGCTTATACGAAAACGAACACAAATTATTCGAACAACGGCAAATATCTACTTAAATTACTACATAAAATAGGTCGCAAGGTTGATGATGAAATGGGCAAACTTGATTACCATGATTGAAAGTGGACTATAAAGATACTTATGCATATAATATACATGGTTGCTACTTCGACATAAGCTAATATGGTTTAAAATTCAGACACCAGTAGATCTTCTTACAGATAGATTCTTAATATTATCTCATAGTATCATAATATCCTTATTATCAATATAATATGAATGAATTTAGCTAGACAATAATAGGCAAGTTGCAAAAATCAAAGAGCGTCCACCGATTTAAATTACATTTACTTATTTTGCTTTAAATAACAATTTTTATTTCATCTTATATTTGTATTTAGTACATGATATGACCATACATAATTATAAGTGCTTACCTAAATATCGTCTAAAATATGCATACAAAAAATAATCACTAGTACAAATTCCTTTTATTACTAAGATATTATTTGGGAAAGTTATATAAGGTCCAAATTTATAGATACGTCCATCAGTAACCTCAATATGAATATTATACAAATGGTTCTATGATAGGACAGTGTAATATTATACTCGGAAATTACACGAGCGACAGTCCAGCGAGTGCGGGCAAACAGTGGCGCGTCCATCTCGTCAGTTTGCGGGCAAACAAGGATCGAATGAATACCGAGCGAGCGTGTTTGCTTCGCGGATACCGTTTCACCAACAAATACACTCGTTTTATTTATTTATATAGCCTACCACTACCGCCCCCGGCTAATGCAATGCAGTTGCTATGACGACTGCACCCGTCACGCACACACGTGAAGCGCAAAAAAATAACGGGAAACAGAAAACTCACTCGACTTCACCCCGGTTCCTGTCGTCGTGAACGTCCGAGAGTTTCCCTTCTTTCAAACATAATTTATGGTCTCTGGGAAATAAACATAAAAATAGAAAAGGAAAAACGACAGCACGCACGATAAAAAAGCTCGTCGTAAAAGTGCGAGGGTAGCGGGGTGGCGTCGCGGCGGCGGGCGGTAACCCTTCCGCTGCCGCCCGCCGCCCCCCACTCTGCACACCCAAAGGGTTAGGGCGACTAACCCTTTCCACTGCGTTATATAGACCCTTATACATTCGTATTGCTCTCATGAGCCCTTGAAGATTGTTTCAGGGAGAGTATATTATTTATGTACCTACATATAAAAGTTTGTAAGCTTATTAGATACAATCTGGTAAAATCGTTGTCTAGCTCGATACAAAAGTCTTATATAATTTACTATTTGTTTTTTTCTGCTACAGTGTTTGTGAATTCCATTATTAAGGTTACCAAATTTACAAACATAAGTATATTGTTCTAAGTAAAACATGATGAGAATATTTTTTTTGTCTAAACTACCGGTTTCTGAAAAGATATTTCATGTTTATTGGGATTCACAGAACACTTATGACAACAGCTCATACATGAATTTTAGAAGTACTTCGTAAGAAGCGATTACTCGCTTCTCTAAATGATCATTAAAAATATGTCCAATGTCTTGCACAGATATGGGGTGGTTATAAGTTGCATATAGTACCTCGGCTGGTCAACTGGCACGTGGTACATAAAAAGCAGGCTCCCGAGAGAGACATTGGCCGGTGGTGTCGAGGATGACGGCCGTAACGAGAGTTTGATGTAAATGCGATCCCGGAGACCGACTCTCGGTTGTAGGCGCAGGCGGCCCACTGCGCCTGTGGTCACCAATTATTGTCGCAACGAATCGGGACTGACGAAGTAAACTTTATTTTGTATGACTTATGAAAGACTGTATTTAGGGTATAAGTAGTAACGATATTTAAATAGAATATCTGAGAAAAATACAAAATGGTTCCATAATTCCATAATCGTCGAAAATTTTTATTAGGTTTCTATAGTGTTTCGATGTGTCAATCTTTTGAAACATTTCGAAAGACTCTTTCTAATGTCCGAATCGTGCTTGTGAAAGCGAATAATATCTGGCCAGTGAAAAAACGCATCGCAAGATCGTCAGGAGAACTCTTGAAAATGGTTAGTGCAAATATTGTAAATAAGAAGATACTTTTAGAATCCACTCTTGTCATGGGGTTTACCTTCTTCCAAGTGTGATTTGCATCAAGTTTGAGTTTTGGCAAAATTTGTAGTTCTCAGATACTAAATAATTTGGTATTTTTGAATGGGGCAAAATTATTGATGGAATTCATACCGACGTAATTTATGCAATTTTAAATTGTTTTATGCATTTTAAATTGTTATGCTTTGGGCGAATCATGGCCATATTTCACGTGCAGTTAAAAGAATAAGTATACTTTAATTATCATGATATAAAATACAATACTGTTCAAGTGTTTAATTGTTTGTTTTAATTTTCAGAGTGAGCATTTATTTGAAATTCTGTTCATGTATTTGTGCTAAGTAAATTAAATCCATAAAAATGGAGATGTCCCACGCGTCCCGCTCGCATGGTAACCGTACTTGCAACTCATGCACGCAGCTCCGGCGACCGTCCGTCTGGCCGCCCTCCCATCTCGCCCTCCGCCTCCACGCACTAAACAACCACATACAAATATGTAGTTAAGTCTCCACTCTCTAGAGACTACGCTTTGTCGATAAATAAAATGTTGATGTCTCGGCCGTTTGAAAATTTTCAAAATTAACAATATTTTTTGCGTAGATTCTTATACAAATGCGAGTAACAGCATAGTATAATACAATCAATAACGAGATCAAGTTTAACATAGTAGAATAGTGCTTTTAAAGACTAAAGGTGCTCAATATTATTCAAGTATTTTTATAAATAATCCTAAAATAAAATAACTCTAATGAATTTGGTAAAAGTAGGTATAAAAATTATTAACTACTTAACAAGGTAGTTTATAATGATGAAATTAAATTTATATGTATAAATAGTGATATTAACAGTTAACAAGGAACAAGTACACAGTAAGTGTACATAGTAATGACATTAATTATATCCATGCCCGGTGAATTTGTGAAGCCCACAGATTTCCCAATCGGATGTCTGTGGTGAAGCCCATCTGCGCAAAAAAGCAAAAAGTCCATAAATAAATATATTTTGAAATCAGTCCTTATATCTACGTGATAGTTTGCTTTTTTTTTTAGTTTCATAAAAGTATAGTGCGCTAACTCTCCACTATCGATATCGACATCGAGAAAACTCGTCTCGGCCACCGCGTCTCATGATTTTTTACTTTGTTTCCGCCCACTGTCCGCCCGTCGCCGTTCTGCTTTTTGGCAATCTTATTTATTGCCGATATCCAGCCTCAGCCGGAGGAAAACTCACATCATGTTAATTTCCTGTGCCGGTCTAACTTTGGATATATCTTGGACGCGATCTGCTGAATATATAACGTTAAAGTATTAATCAACTGTCTTATAACTGCAAACACTTTTGTCTTTATTTGAAGATAAAAAAGGAAAGAAAATGTAGACTAGTTGGTAATTTTAACTTTTTGTTAAGGTTAGTATTCATATTTGAAAGTATCATTTATCACCTTAGATAAACACTAAACTAGATGCACAATGACGAAGAAATATCAACCATAAAATGTCCAAGCTGCTTGACACATAAGTAGACTCATTGTTATATTTACGACATAAAATGATTCATATAAATTTTGACCTTAACGCGTCATTAAAAGGGTACCAAATTAAAATCACGAGCATACTACTTGTATTCATAATCACTTCGCTTGTTACATGTCACTATGACATGTAACAAGCGAAGTGATTATGAATGAAAGTTCTGCCCAACTGACGCGATGGGCAGAATTTTGCTGCGGACACTTTTTGAGTGAGATTGTGTATCTAGTAAGTTTATTGTTTACCTAAGTTTATCACTTACATTTTCCAAACATATTTCTTCTATTCTGAGATAGTCTTAATTATTCTTCTATTTAAGAACCATCCTCAAATGCTTTGCTTACGAGCGTTGTCAATGCATGATTGTGTATACATTGTTATGAAATATTTTATAATAAATGCAGGTTTGGAAACACATAATTTCATATGCACAATTTTAGTACATCAAAATTAATTTTTAAAAAAAATGTGACGAACGTGGAAATCGATTAAATCGTTATTTTAAATCACAAGGATCCTTTTTATTTATATTAATATTCTTAATACCATCAAAAGTAATGTATGCTGGCATATTTATTCAATTGTATACTAAAATAGAAGTATGTATCTGCACAGTTACCTATTAAATCGTTAAACCTGAGGTAACCAGCATGACAAAGATGTAAATACATACACTTATTTAGATCAATATTAAGATTATTTTAGTTTTTTTAAGTGGAATTTTGTATTTCGTTTCGTCGTCAAAAACGTACATTATACATTCAAAACATTCAAACGATCTCAGTTATTGTAACCCTGATAAATAGACATAATGACTGCATCAAGCACCAAAGTTGTTATACTGAAATTTAAAAACAATTTTTTGCTAGGTTCCTTAATTTTTTTTATTGTAGGAACCTTGTTAGATTAATACAGGTTTAAAATGGTGATTACTCATCGGGCGCCTTGAACAGTAGTAGCCCGTGCCACCGCCACGACATTCAGAGGCATGTGTTTGTAGAGCAGCCCATATTAATAAAGCGTGTTTTTATGCGAAGGGCTCCATTCTCGGCCACTTCACTTATTTAAATTCCCGTTTTTGTAACAAATTTACATTAGATTCCACACAAGACGGGATGTCAAGGTACAACGGGAGAGAGGACATCGTGTCCCTTCTTGTGTTGTAAATTGGGGGTCATACAAAACCGTTGAGCCCTTACCGGTCCCATAACGTCAGCCGCTCGGCCGTGATGACTATGAAAAAGTACGGTTCTGCCTACTTTATTTTTTTATTTCGCCGGTGTCCATTCGATGCGAATAACAATTCGCGATTTTTTTCCTACAATCTCATCGATCGCCAGCAACCGGTGCACTGGATGTTTAAATTTTTGGGAAAAAAATGCTAAAATTACGAGGGGACGATTATAGACACATGCGCGAGCGAGGCAAATCTTCAGCCGGCGCGCGCTCACCGTTCATTGAAACATTATGGCTTTTTTAAACCGCCAGTAGTAACAGGGGAAGGGCATTTTTTAAAAATAAAATTCACTTTTTAAGTCAAAAACGTGTCCCCGCAGTTCAATTGTTGCGTGTCGGATGAGCACGAGCTCGATTTTATGTCTGGTAGGGATTTTTTATTGCGTGGTGTGTGCCGTGCTTCAGTAGGGTTTGATAGATATGCATCGGGGCGTTCGGCACACGTCTCCACGCACAAACCCTTCACCTTGGCAGCGTCTAAAAAGTCACATTGTATGTAGTACTGAGCCGCGGGCGGAGCGAGACTAACTTTTAAGTACCATTTTAATGATATATCCTCGCAAGGGTTATTTGTCACGAGCCCTTTCGTATTTACACAGCAGCTTAACGTCAAAAACTGTATATACTTTACACAAAGACTTCAATTTTGCCTTTGTTACAAAATAAAAAGCAGCACTCCAAATGTCGTCCCGTAATGTGATTTGAAACGAAATCAATGGTCCCGGTCCATGTTTGCATTATATATCACCCATAAAATAGAAAGAGAAAGTATTTTCTTTGGTCGCCGCTATTACATGGCGGATGTACGAAAAATATACGGTTGCTGAGGGCGACACCGAAAGAGGTGAACAAGTCACAACTACTTTTTACTCCCTTCGCAGGGAGGGTGGGAGCGCCGCCCTCCCGCACGCGGGGGCCCCCAGAGATGAAAGTTTCGTGGGGTTAACGGAACCAACACATAGGCACGTGTGAGACAACAAACGCCGTAGTTACCTAACGTTCTATAAGTTTAATTGCGTCTTTTCAATCGATACTTTCACCGCTTTTGCTTTTATTTGACAAATGTCTACGTTCCGTCGCTTCATTCATTCTCCCTGGATAGATAATTGTTATTTGTCGTGGACTTATTATATATATTTGTATTGTTTTGATTAAATTATATTTCATTTTGATGTGGTATACAGATTTGCGATGTATCAGCTGTATTAAACAGCTGCTAAAAAGAAACACGGAAAAATGGAAAGAAAGAAAGAGAGAAATGTACAAATTATTCAACGTACTACAGATTATCTTACTAATACATTTTTTACTAGTATTGTAATGTTTAAATGTATTCAGGGGGTTCTATAGTTTTATCAAAGTATCATAGAATTTCTGAAACATACAATTGATTATTCCCGGACAGTACGGGTGAGATACGAGATGCAATAGGTGTTTTATTGTTATGACGTAGGCGTTCATTGTCCATATTAAAACAATGTATTTGATATTATAATAATGTTCATTGTTTTATTATATCTATTATTGACTTGAAATTTATATGTTTATTAAAATGTTCAAAATATGCTTAAAATTCAATGTTTGTGTCCGTTTATTAAGTGAATTAATGAGCACTAGGACGTCAATTACTGAACGATCGATGCACGGGTAATGCAGACTATGACATAGGTTCACCTACTATTATGTGATTAGGTGCATTACTCTGATTTGCAGCTCATGATTGATAATGGTATTCTGTCGAACATATTATTTGATTCTCATAATAGGTGATTGAATACATTAAAATATATAAATTAATTAAAAAATATATAAGAGCGTCGGTGGCTCAGTGGTGTGGACTGTCGCCTTCCTACCGGGAGGGCTGAGGTTCAATCCCGACACGTACCAATGTATTTTCGAAAATATATGTACGTTATCCGACGCTCTTACGGTGAGGGAAAACATCGTCAGGAAACCTTCATGCACGCCTGCGAAGAGATTCGAAGGTTGTCTGTGAAGTCGTCCAATCCGCACTGGCCCGCGTGGACGACTAAGGCCTAATCACCCTATACGGGTAGGCTCGTGCCCCTCGGTGGGACGTTAATGAGCTGATGATGATGATGATGATGTATAAATTAATAATAATATACAGACTATACTTTTTAGTACTGACTTTTTGTTTATAATAATTTATTTATTTAAACCAGAAAGAATGAACATACTTATTGCTATTGACAAAGTTTGTCGATAAATTAACAATTGTGTTTTGCTGCCGGAACTTAAAATAGGATATACCTGTGCTACTTATATACCGGCTACCTTCCATTGATACAATATAATTACCAACCGTTACATAAAGAAGATATTTGTATATCACTTCTGAATCATCAAATAAAGCAAGTAGGTATTACCACTTCAGAGTTGATTCTACTGAGAAGCCTCATAACGATACAATCTATTTACTTTTACGAATCGCCAATAAGTTTATTTTAAACTTATTTCCATTCACACCTTTTTATACTTCAGATCGATCGAAAGTGTACGTAGTAGGATTTCTCAAGGGAAGTAAGATTCAACTCTTAAATATTTGAATTCTCTAGATTTTTTATTTCTCATCATTTGTCATAAAATTTTCCGATACCATATATATACCGATATTTTTTATAAGCTGTACCATGTATTTAAAATTCAATCAATATTATAACAGTGTAAAGCAGCAAATATTTTTCTTTCAATTAAAACATACAAAGAAAGGTTATCGAATAAAAGTAGTTATGGGCAGCGAAGCCGGGTGTCAGGCGGTGCGTGAACGGCCCCATGCGGCCGGCCCTTCGCCCTGCAAAAAGCGGACAATTGCACCGCGGATCTTTGCATAATCAATAGCCGGCCGCCATCATTGTACAGCCCATTGCTAGGTGACGTACATAAAGAAACACGTTACGGCTCTCGTACATAGCCGGTAACGGTTCTCGTACATAGCCGTCTATATATATCTATTACACTTTATCACACCTTTGCCAGAAATACCTTATAAAACATACATTATTTAAGCATGAATACTTGACAGCCGATTGCGTAACAGTTTACATAAAGTTAAAATTTCGTGTATTTTACAAAGGTTTATAAAATTAACATAGAATGTTAAAGTATTTTTTTCACTAAAACCCAAACGAATTGTGGAAGATTTGGTCGTTATTGAACCTATAGATAGGTACTTATGGGTTGCGTAATATACAAATCGATCTTCTAGAACTTTCGACGCTTCTTGTTTACCTGCTTACGCAAATTGAAATGAGATCTGTTCTCCGAAATGCGATAGGCAGGCACCCGTGATATAACGTCAGATTTTTCCACGCATTAGAATTCAGGAGAACGACATCTCTGTTTGATTCATGTCGATCAATGAGAAGCATTTGTCTGTTTCCATTAAATGTTTTTAAATCAGATACATGAGATATATTTTACAGACAAGAGGTGTTTTTTGTTTAAAAACACTCTTGTCAGACACAGACATTAGAAAAATGGCAATACGTTGGATAAGATAAATTTATTGTAAATCACAGTCAATCTTAATAGAGTACCTACTTAAATAATGTGGTGATTGCTGATGAAGTCCAAGATACGATGAGGAAAAATGCAAGATGTTTATGCAAATGTAGTTAACAGCAAATTATAATTAAAAAACATGTTATCATAGCTTAGCGCAGTTCTCGTGAATACCAGTGGCTTAAAACTCAACCGATTTATTCCGGGCGCTCATTATTTTACTCTTTCAAACCGTCATTCAAACCTTTTGTAAGCGGTGGTTCTCCCAAAATACGGAAATCATCGGGCGGAATATTTAGTTTTGTCATCGATTACGCAAACTGTTTCAAGGGTGCCCGGCGATTGTATATTGTGAAAAAATATGAGAGCGTATATAAAAACTGATGCAGCTGTCGGGTGGCACACATGCGAAATGTAGCGAGAGACGGGCTCAGGGCGAAACGGCGTAAGCGGGCGCGGCCGACCCTCCGCGCGCACGGGAAGGGTTTGCGCGGACGACGCCGACGCGCAAGCGCACGCGAACTAGCAAAAAACACTCACAATACGCACAATATCGCTGTTTTTGTTGTTAATACGGCGGATTGTTCGTAAATTTCCTTTCTTCGCAAAAAAATGTAATATCATCAACTCGTTCACCCGCCCTTTCAAAGGGAGCTTTTTGAAGAGGGAACAGAAATTGTTAAAAACTGGTAAAAAGTGGGTCAGAAAGGGTGCTTTTAGAACTAGTAATCATTACCGCGTCTATCGATTGCCGTTATTATGGGAAAAAATCCTTTCTATAAATCGACAGTTGTGCTTTAGGATCTCTTATTATTATCGATGAAATAATAGTGACTAGGATCAGTTACATCTTTAGAGGACTGCATGCTGGTAACAAGGCATTAATTGGAGTCTACCTTTCGCGGTAATAGAAAAATTTAATAACTTGTAGTAACCAATTTAAGCCTTTACTCTCTGCTACTTATCGCAGTCCACAGCTAGACAAAGGTTTCTCCGAAATCGCGCTTGATATCCTGGGCTCCTGCGACTTATTTACTGTTGCTGTAAGAGACTGAACAAAGAAAGCGTGGTGCCAGAATATCTGGCGAATTATAGGGTTGAGCTTTGTCCAGCCGTAGACTGCGAGTAGAATATGTTATCAAATATTTAAGTAATCATCAACTTTAATATCGTAGTAAAAATAATTAATTAGTAAAGTGCATAGTCAAACATAAAATATTACGCTAGAATTGTTTCACATTAATTTTGATATACGTGGGGGTTTTTATGTGAAAAAGTGAAATCTCAATCATTTATAAATTAGTTTCGCGGACAGCCGCGGAGCTCATCCCTTTACTGATACAATCGACCATAACAAAAGGGTACTGTCGCTTGTCACTGCGCAGTTTTTTGGCACTTTTATTTATTATCTATGGAACAATTTATTTTCGTTCGAAAAAACGAATCGCATGGTGAGTTCTAACCACATCATAAGTGATTTTATTGCCTTTTATAAAACCTTTGTGTGTAATCTATTATCAATATAATTTTATGATATACTGAAAAAAAGTACTAAGTGCTTATTTAAATAATTTAAACTATTATTTTCCTATTCCTTCCTAGTTTGGGAACGAATCATTATATTTTTATTATTAATAAATGTATGGTCTGGATGGATCATGGGCAAACCGTTAATATAATAATATATACATATAATTGCAAACCAGTTCTGGCGTCCCGTTAACTGCATTGGACCTTGGAGAGTGGCGCGGCCTATTGTCCGAAACCTCTCAATGATCAAAGTGATTTAGGAAGGCCTTGTTAGAAATGGAGGTAATAGTATTACTAGTCGCAAAATATTTTCTGAAATACAGTCATGAAAACTTTCTAAAAATGGAGCAGGTTTCGTCACAGGAATTTAATAAATTAAGCTTCTATATTTTGCTAATATATATAAACTTTACTATTATTAGACTTTATATGTCAAACAGAAAAATGAAAACCGTTTAACTACCAATTCTTTGTAAACAAACCTAAACAAATTCTCCAAACAAGGGCTCATCTAACCCTAAAATTACGATAATCCTCGAGCAACGGGTTAACCCTTTCTACGTCAATTTAGCGAAATGGAATGCCGATGCGAACATAGCTATGTATACAACCCTTCTACCTGTCGCTGTGAGCAATTACACGATGTTTACACGGCTGTCACGGGCGCAACTCTTCCCCAACCCGTCCGTGAATTCAGGTTTTTTATGTGCAGTTTTACACCGGACGTAGTCGCCGTCAATAGTTCATTAATAGTTCTCTCAATAAAAAAAAGCATTAAAAATTTGAATTTGGCAAATAGAACGTCAATAATAAAAACACCTACTAATTGAGTAGGTTAATTTTAACTCTTCAATTGAAATAGTCATAAAATTGGCATGATTACTAAATTAAGCGAGTTATATGTTTTAGGTTATGGTATAATTTATATTTAAGACTCCGTATTGGTAACTTTTACGGTATTTACCCTTATGTACCTATAGATCCGTATAATAATCCCTCTGACGGAAAACAAAAGACAAATAATATCAATTTGTGATGTCAATAAAATTATATATTGTAGTAAAACGTGAATGAACAAAATATACTCCGTCGCACGGCATCAGGTAAAGTTTCACTTTTTAATAATACTCTAACCCTTTTTTGTATGCGACACGCGCAACTTGAAAAGATTATACTCGTTGTGCAAGAGCGGATATTAATAGGTAATATTTATGAATATTTTTAGTTCAAGTTTTTGTGGAAGAAAAAAATATCTGATAACTGTGACAGTTGAGGTATCAAAACAACTTTCTGTGGATACGGAGTTTTTATACGGTCACCTGTCGTTATATAGGATTATTGAATTCGTGAAAGCGACATATTGCGTCTACGATGATAAAAGCGGTTAAGTGTTGCGTGGTTTGATAAACATAGCTTATATATTAACATAGGCATTTGGATGACCTTTCATAGCATTCTTATCAGTTTAACTGCTGGTAAAGGCCTTCCTACCAGGGTTGCCAACCTTCGTAACGAAGTTCCTCGTACATAAG
>PQWD01009546.1:0-17739 GCA_019425675.1 Leucinodes orbonalis
ACTGCAAAATTTGCCGGTCAAATCGTCTCGTCCCAATTTATCCCAAGGTGGTCAAATTAACTTTAATCATGTAGACTTACTTAATAATTGGCAACACTAATAGTGAATACGCTTAAGTATTTATTGCTTAACTAAAAAAAAAATTGTTCCTACCATTACATTTTCTGAGAGAATCTTAGCAATCATGTTTATCAAATAGCGTGCAATAAGAAACAAGGCTTTATGAGAAGAATAAGAACTTAATATAGGAATTAACTTCCGGCTCGTATCTTCGAGCCGGATCTGCTCCTGCTCGTACAATTATACTTTTAGGATATCACAAAATCCATTCAAACCTTACTTTAAACAAGTGGGCTATATATAAAAATATAACATAGAGCAAATATAGCATTTAGTTACCACGCATTGACCGTGAAACCAAAACGAGACTGCTAAATTGAATATTTATTTGACTATGAGATTTACAGTGGACCAATTTATTTTATATTCCGTAATCCCCACGTGATTGATCCAGTTGTATTTGTGCATAAAATTGTGAAAATGCTTAAAACTTCCATCACGAGATACGAGTATAACGTTATTCATAAAATCATGCGTGATATGGAAATGATACAGTATTGGAATCAATTATTCAAGTTGACTTCCGAGTTATTTATTAAATTAATTTTTGAAGCAATTAATTGCATTCGCGAATTTAATGCAGTGTTTTAGTTATTTAAATAATAAATGCGTCTGGGGATCTGTGTAGTTGAAAAATTAAATTTATTCTTTATTTTCAATGTTGAAACAGTTTACTTATACTTGCACTTACTTATATCCCGTATTTACATGAATCGTGCATATTTGCGAATATGAATGTGCACATTCTTATAATAATATGAATATATTATCTTTTTTATATATCCGTAATTGCATTGAGTAACGTTTCCATAAAAGAGCTCACCCACTATCTAAACAACATTGAAAATAAAAACCATGTTATAGATCGTAAGCTGATTTAGAAACTTTGACACCTACCTACTCGTTAAGAAGAAAATTTAAATTAAGAAGTTAATCAGCCTGTAACTTTTCACTGTGAGTCACAGGCCCACACTCGTAGCATATCATGACTATTTGGAAATTAGAACACCCATTGTTTCTCATCAAACATAAATGTAGTCAGTAAAAGCATCTTTTATTTATAACACTTGATGATATCAAACATCACAAATTAAAAAACCGTCGCCACCAAGGAATAATGCTCATTATACGTCCCCACCGAGAGGCACGAGCCTAACCATATAGGGTGTAAAGGCCGTCAACGCGGGCCCAGAGCAGATTTGCCAACTTCACGCAAAAGCTTTGAATTTATTCGTAGGCGTATGCAGGTTTCCTCACGTTTTTCCTTCACCGTAAGAGCGTCGGATAAACGTACATATAACTCAGAAATTGAAAAATCCATTGTTACGTAGTAGTTTGTAAAATATTTATTATAAATAATTACTTCTTTGTCACTGATCTTGCATTTTGTTTAAGCCTTGTAGAATTGATATGATTTAAGATCTGCTACAGAGTGAGAACTCATTTTAACATGCAATAATTACAACTTATTACTATTTTCACACATATAGTTTAATGAAATGGCATAATACTCCTCAATAAACACAAATATGTTAACACCACCGTTACGTGTTCATTAACAGGGGTTAAAACTTAGGTGTTTCAAATACACAATAAGACTGCCCGTGATAATTCTGCATCATATTTGTCTGTAAAAAAGGCTATACAAATGTGGATTGTTGTTTTAATTACGGCTTAACGGAAATTAAATTATTAAAGTTACGTAGACGGCTTAAGCGCCAGTTTTATTGCAAATGAAAAAGTGCAAACGTTGTAGATTGAAAATGTATTGGATTCGTTTTATTTTTATTTATATTGCGCAGTGTTATTACAGACAACATTCATTGTTCAAGCTTTATGAGAATCTAAATAACGTTAAATAGTGAGCTTACGGTCGTTTTGTTTACGACAGTATAAGATTATTGCAAGGATGGTCTGTACTGCATTTTTGTACTCATGTTTTCATTTTATATGCACGCACGTTGTAAAGCTTATTATATCCAGTTAAGGAGTTTTTATAACTATGGTTGGCAGTTTCATAAGGTTAAAAATGAGGGCATTAGAATCCTAATGGACATTTTAATGGAATAACGGATATCTGTCTATAAATATTTAATGAAAAAATCAAAACATTGATAAAAACAAAAAGTCCATTCACCAAAAACTTAACTTTAACATTTTAGTTAAATATTTTTGCACAGTCAGACGTTTTAATTAAATTTACTGACAAAAATACAAAATCGCCATATTGTCACAGACTAAAAACCAAAAGAATCCAATAGCAACTCTCAACAAATAAAAAAAACGATAAACCAGTAATTCAGAACAAAGACGTTCGAAGAATTCGAACGGAACAGTTTATTCTTTTTACAGTGCTGTAAAATTTTGTGCTCGTGTGGACGCGAAGTGCGCAGTTGCCGCTCTTACGAGTGCAGAAACTACCATATTTCAGGAGAACGGGCCCCGCAGAGCAGCGTATGCACCAGTAACTACATTTTAGCACGGCAATGATGTTTTATTTGGTGCGAAATGCTTGCAGCGGTAACATTGTTACTGAGTGTTTTCTTTCACACATTTAGTTGTAGCATGTTTAGGACATTTGGGTCGGTGTAGATCTGGCTGGAGGATAGTAATTGTTGGCTAGCTATCTGATATTGTAGTTCTGGATGTATATGCACCGATTTAAAATTGTTTGAAAGGTAAATATGGTAGAGTGTTCTTAGCTATGTTTGACGAAATCACTCACTGTTGTGTATCTGTACTCATGTGTTTTGTGTGTTTAAATAATTTGGTAATAAAAAGCACCTACTATTATGTATCGATTTCATAGTCTTATGTCATAATTTCATCTTTTGTGTACCATTTGTGTAGAATCAGTGTAAGTGTTTTGAGTTGTTGTTGCCACTCTCTTTTAATTATGTATTTATTATTCTGTGGTAAATGATGCTTGTATAGAAATAGTACTTTCTCCATGTTATTTGTAAGCAAATATCGTTCTACATTGTTTTTTTACCTAAATAAAAAAATGCCTCATTGCAAGACACAGAATCGATAATGACTTCCTAATAAACTGAAAGAAAATGCCCCGCAGCATTTAAATTCAGTTTGATGCATAGTGCTTAGAAAAACTATGAACAGAAATCTACAATGTGTATTTCTAACATCTTTTCCCGCCACGCGAGGTTGCCAATAAACTTTTATGTTTGTTTTCTGTTAAAAGTTTAGCTTTGGCAGTGTGTTTCTTTTCTAATCGCGCATACGCTACAAGCCGCGCGATCTATCACCGCGTTGCGCCGAACCGTGCGCGTGCGCATCGGCGCGGGAAACGCTTATTTTTGGCGCCATTACACAACGCGGCTGGCTTATTCTTTCACATTTTGTTTAGGTTTGAGATGCACTGGAATTGAAGAAAGCGTGGTAATAAAGAATTATGATGTTTTTATTTTGACATGTCAAACTGAGATACGAGTACTTTAAAGGAATGTTGTGTTTTACACCTTGATTAGTAGGTGATAAATAATAGATAGAGCTTAGTTTATAGTTTAATAGCCAGGTCAATACAATGTCATTTCAACACTGACCATATTATATAGAGTTTGTTTGAAAGAAATTTTATGTTTCAACTATTTCTAGACGCCCTTATTATTTTTACAACTAAAAACTTAATTATTGCTTTTTGGGGATTTCATGAATCTAAATATTTAAGAAAATAGAGTTATTTTCCTTATTTTCCTTTTATAGACATAATGTTCGCAACTGAACAAAGTGTCCCCAATGATTTTACCATAACGGGACCCACCAGCCTCTGTTCACCATCGGGATACAATACGGAGGCTAGCGTTCCATCCTTACGTGGTAGACATTCCACACATCCGCACTGCCCGCTATGGTGCCTCGTTCCTAATGCGCACCGCAAAGGAATGGAACTCTTTGCCTCCTCATGTGTTCCCCGATCATTACAACCTGGCCGTCTTCAAGGCAAGAGTGAATAGGCTGTTTTTAGGCAGGCATGATCCATCCTTGGCCGTATCATCACTTACCATCAGGTGAGATGGCGGTCAAATGTCTGCCTACAGAGGATAAAAAAACGGGATTTCGGACCGTATTTTACCAGAATTTTGGCTTCTGACTCAATGCTTGTGGTCAGGCTGCCATCCCAAAGCCTTGTACTCTTTTCTACGAGATACACGAACAGGTAAGATTGACTTTGAACACAAAAATTGTTTGATAAAACACAAATACTTCATTGTCTTAAGTCCTAATGTATACCAAACTTTATTGCCTTTATTTTAAAAGTCGCTAATTATCATCTGGTGTTGCACTTCCGCACGCCGAAGCGTCAACGATGACAGCGAAATGAGATAACCGTTTTAATGCACTCGGGTTCTACTATATTTGGATGGTTTCCCCGACGTCCGCAATTTTTAGGTATTTTTTATTCCTCTTCTCTTCAACCTATCACAGACCACAGAACATAGATCTTCTCCACAAGCACCAAATATCCCGGTTTTCCGCGTTCCTTAAGTCTCCACCAGGAATCATTCGCAAGTTGTTGGTAAATCGGCCCATGGGTTGTCCTACGCTACTCTTGCCAAGATGCTATCTCTAGGATAAATAATATAAATATACACTTTTAATAAGGATTCAGTATCAAATTCGTTTTATGTTCCAATTTAAGGTTTATATTTATTCTATTTTTCTCTTCTTCTCTGTCGTTGCACTCTTGACAAAGTGGTCGTGGCCGTCATTTCAGCTGTCAAGTAGCTCGCTTAACAATACGCCGCCATTCCTGTCTGATGGCCGCCTTTCTGGTGCAAACGTGCAGGGAAGTACTACTTTTAACCAACTGGTTTTAGTCGCCTTTACAACTTTTAACGCAAGTGATAAATAAAACTAAATATATAAATACATAATTTCTTCACCCGGCTTTTGGTGAACACAGAATACGGCACCCAGTATTAAGTAGTCTTAATCCTCTTCGAAATCTGCATCGCATTCGCTTATCATAAAAATAACATATATATACATTAGTAAAAGTCTCGTCCTAAAACAACGCCATAATTTCTTTCTCGTTATTTTCAAAAACCTCCACCAAGTACAGTAAATAATAAATAAAATAACTACAAAATAGTGAATAATCTGGAATACCATTAAAAATACTTACACCAAAGATTTCATGTTCACGACATCCGGATTGTGGACTCGATAAACAGAATTATAAATATAACCGTTTCAGAACCTATTTCGGTCACAAGTGATTTATAAGTTGCTATATCTTACCGCAGAGCTTTATTTTATTGCTCGTAATGCTATCGATATTTTTACTCGTTCGGAAGAATCGGTTTTAACGAATGGTTCATTTCCGAAGACATCGGTTCAAGTTTCCTCGTTAACTTGGGTTTATTAATCCGGCTGTAAGAGATTGCTTATTTCGATGTTGTATAAAGAAATCAGTTTACGTGCTTACATTGATGCAATACTCGTATTTTTGAGGATTTAACAGGTTCATTGATGTAATACTCGTATTTTTGAGGATTTAGCAGGTTCATTTAAGAGCGCCGGTGGCTCAGTGGTGTGGACTGTCGCCTTCCTACCGAGAGGGCTGAGGTTCAAATCCCGACACGTACCAATGTATTTTCGAATTTTCAAAAATTTATGTACGTTATCCGACGCTCTTACGGTGAAGAAAAACATCGTGAGGAAACCTTCACGCACGCCTGCGAAGAGATTCGAAGGTTGTGTGTGAAGTCGTCCAATCCGCACTGGGTCCGCGTGGACGACTAAGGCCTAACACCCTATACGGAGGCTCGTGCCCCTCGATGGGACGTTTAATGAGCTGATGATGATGAACAGGTTTATTGATGTTGGCTTCCGATCAGATGGGTGCAAGTTCAAAGCCCGCCACGTCACAATGTGTTTTCGAATTTTCATAATTATTTGTACGTTATCTGGCGTTCTTACTTTAAAGAAAAACATCGTGAGGAAACCTACGCACGCCTACGAAGAGATTCAGTGGTTGTGCGTGAAGTCGACCAAAGCGCACTGAGCCCGCGTGGACGACTAAGGCCTAATCACACTTTACGGGTACGCTTGTGCCCCTCGGTGGAGACGTTTAATGAGATGATGATGATAAATTTCTGTCTGTATATATCTTTGTCTTGCTAAATAAATATTGGAATCATTAGGAGTCTGAATTGTAGACATTACATATTTTTAACAACACTATTGGACTATGGAAAATTTCCTATCCAGTAGATACCCTTATAAAAGATACTGTAAATAAATACATAATACTAGAAAGGACACAAGGACATAATTCCAGGTTTATAGTTGTAATTACCCAGATTTACGATTGTAGCCGTGACCTGAAATAAAACCATTATTCCTACTTACTTTGTCAAAAATATTTGGTACGCTCGTAGGCGGGCTGGAGGTCACTTTTCCGAACGACATAAAAATCCGAACTAGAATTCGTCTTGTGATTACTGTTTACATTTTGCACCGTTTTTCAAATACCACTGGCATTTGTTTTGATACTCTGTCTGAAAATAACATTATCAAAACAGATGTTTAAAAGACTCTGAAATCAACAAAACATTTTGACTTATATGATCAATAGTATCTATTACATAATACAATAATGAACTTATAAACCCATTATGATTATTTGACGACCCATTTGGTGTTGCGGTTGAGACGTCGACTGGAACACCAAGGGTTCCGGGTTCGATCCCCGGGCAGTACAAACATTTGTGTGCATGAACATGTCTGTTTGTAATGGTCTGGGTGTTTTCTATGTATAATATGTATGTATTTAATTATTTGTAGAGCATCGGTGGCTCAATGGTGTAGACTGTTGCTTTACTACCGAGAAGGCTGAGGTCAAATCCCGCCACGTACCAATGTGTTTTCGAATTTTTGTAAATATATATCCGATGCTCTTACGGTGAAGGAAAACATCGTGAGGAAATCTGCGCACGCCTGTGAAGAGATTCGAATGTTGTGCGTGGTCGTCCAACCCACACTAGGCCCGCGTGGACGACTAAGGCCTAATCACCCTATACGGGTTTGCTCGTGCCCCTCGGTGGGGACGTTTAATGAGTTGATGATGATGATGTTTGTATTTATATATTTCATTATATAAACTAAATGAAAGACTTATTCGAATACCAAACATACACATACCAAAAAGCAGCTAACCGACAAATACAAATTTTGGCTTAGTAGATTTGTAACATTAAATGTGCACTGAAAGTGATTATTTCATCATCATCATTACAAACTAGAATGTCCACTGCTAAAGGAAGGCTTCCCCTAATGATTTTCACGCGGACCGATCCCTTGCAGTTGACATCCATCTGGTACCCGCCAACTTAACAAGTGATTATTTACTAGTAAAAATATAAATAATATTAATATTTCTATAATCAACATGACAGACATGATATTCTTAATATTTTCTCATAAAACAGATATTTTCGCTTATAGCTTTGAAAGCTATGTTAACTGTCAGCTAATGACCTTTAATCAGTGACCTACTCGTATAACGCAACACATTGAATCGTATCACCATACTGTATCATCTGTTTTTGTTGGCAGCATTGGAGACTCCGGGATATTACAATAGCATTCATCCTTCACTATGCACACTGCTATTCGAGTCACTTGTAACAGCTAAGACGCGTGATAATTACACGATGTTTAATTATTTTGGGACATTAAACATGCTCGTTTCATGTTATGTGTTAAAATAATGATCCTTTGGGAACAGTTAGTATTTTTATTTATTTAATGCCTTTTGAGCAGACCTTCGTCCAGCAGTGGACTGAGATAGTTTGAAATAATTAGCATAAGCTTTTTTTAACAAGACAATAAATGATTTTTTTTTCTCTGCCTTATGTAGTCTCTCACAGAGCGTATCTAATTGATTCTAAGAGGGCCCAGAGAAGGACTCGGCTGTCGGCTTATGGCTAGAATAATAATTATCTTTATTTCATCACCCTTTCACCATAGGTTATCAAGGCGAACTGCAAAATTTCATCCGTTTGTAGTTGACGTTCCCCGCATTCGGACTAAGCGTTTTGCGTCTTCTTTCATTATGCGTACTGCTAGGGAATGGAATGACCTACCTCCCTGCGTTTGTGTTTCCGGCCACTTACAACCTCGTGGCATTCAAAAAACGAGTGAATAAGCTTTTTCTGGGCAAGCTCACTCCATCTTAGAGCACGTCTCTTCCCATAGGATAGTCTGTGCTCAAGAGTAAGCCCACCAGATATAAAAAAAAAAAATCCATAAGTATATTTTGGAATACAATGTTATGCATTCCGAAATAGTGTTCCCTGACTAATAGATATTATTTCAGCATTATCAGTATAGCCTTAAATGTCCACAACTGATCGAGCCTTCGTTCAGCTGTGGAGCTTGTTATATGGGTAGGTACAACGGAAAAACACACCTATACAATTTATTGGTAAAAATACATACCATACATAAACACACCCAGACCAATACAAACATATAATCAAGCACACAAATGTTTATACTGACCGACGATTCAACATGGAACCAAAGGAGTTGTAGCCAAATTCTCTTCATTCATACATCATCACATGGGTCATCAAAAAGATAATCAAGAATCGTAAAAAAAATAATGTTTAATGGCAAGTTTGCCATAACAAAACAAAAAAAAAATTTAACAAAACTAATGAAAACGTATGAAGCGACTGAAACATAACATTATGAATATACACAAGTTTACGAACTGAAAGCTCCAACAAACTGCGCCATTAGACTGCTTCCGGCCTTGACGAAGAGCTATTGCGTGATCAAACTCAAGCTTTGGTCGAGTAGACAATTTTAACTTTGTGCCACAGATGAAAATGACCTATGTAAACACATTCTAAATCTATTTAATCTTTATCATGGTTATTGTTATTAATCAAAGTAATTATAGATACAAAATATTGTATTATATTGATTTGTTGTTATATTTTTTGCATTGTATATTTCAAAAAATATATATGACCTTGATTTAAGAATGGAATGAAATATAATGAAAGCTCAATGCTCTATGCTCAATGCTGACATGTTCACAAATTCGTATGATTATATTAATCCATATACTGTGTCCATTACATTTGTTATCTATGGCAAGAAAATTTAAAGTTAGTGTCAAATAAACATCATAGCGAAAGGACGTTTGTTTTAATACATAGCTGTGCTGCCATCCCGAAAAGAACCTTACATCCATAAACATAATGGTCAAAATCGAGCCGGATTGGACGGATGGGACAGCTTGACTACGCGGCACAAAAACAAAATGGTCGCCGCATTCTATTTTTAGAACTTTATACGTGCAGTTTTTGTTGTTAGTTATTAAAAGCGATTAGTTATCAGTGGTAGAAAAGAGTGACGAAAAGTGCTAAGTGTGTTATAAAATCAATATACATTATCAATAACAATGTCTACGCCTTCATTAGAACAAGGTGAATATTTGGCCACGTTGGAGGATGTTGCAAGTAAGCTACAAAAGGCGCAAATCAACTTAAAAAAGTGTCCTAAATCACGACTTACGGAAGGTTATATTAAGGCACGAATTGCATGCATAGAAGAAGATTGGAATACATTTAGAGAAGCGCATAACAACCTTACAAAGTGCACGCCACGTGAACAACGAGGCACGCAGCCATATTTTATAAAAGAAGAATATTACACATGTGAAGAATTTTATTTATGCCTGAAAGCCGACTTGTATGATCTTTTATCAACAATACAATCATCAAAACAGAAAACGGAAGATAATAGTAGTAACATGTCGATTTCCTCACCAAATATTAATTTTGCTAAATTACCTAGGATACAACTGCCTACATTTTCTGGGAAGTATGAGGATTGGCCTACATATCAAGACTTGTTCCAGGCGCTAGTACATAACACATCAATAAGTGATGTACAAAAATTACATTATTTAAAAACAAGTGTGTCCGGAGAAGCTGAATCACTTTTAAGGAATATTCAAATAACTGATTACAACTACACACTGGCTTGGAATTTACTAAAGGACCGTTTTGGCAACAAAAGAATGATTGTGAATTCCCTATTGAAAAGGTTATTTATGCAGAAAAAGGTAACCATTCAGTCTTCTAGTCAAATTAAAGCATTACTTGATATAACCAGTGAATGTCTAACAAGCCTAAATAATTTGAACATTAATACCAATTCCTGGGATCCTGTTATTGTATTCCTAATCTGCCAGAAATTAGATACAGAGTCGCTGAAAAATTGGGAAGAGTGTTCACAAAAGGATAATGCTGATCAATTGCCCAAATGGTCAGACTTAAAGAAGTTTTTAGAATTGAAGTTCCGAACACTTGAGCTGGTATCACCTAATATGCCAACACCAAGGGAAAAAACTTCAACCCATAAATCATTTCACACAACCAATATAGAAGGTAAAGATGATTTGTTTCAAACTGCACATGTAATAACAACCACCAAGGTACCTATTTGTAATTATTGTAAAGAAAGTGGGCACTATATATATAGCTGCAAGAGCTTTGTGAAGAAACCTGTAGAAATGAGGCACCTATTTGTAAAAGAAAACAGTTTATGTTTTAACTGTCTTAAACCTTATCACAATGTTTATCTATGTAAACAGAGGTCAACATGCCGCGTCTGTCGAAGAAAACATCACTCACTTTTACACCAAAGTAAAGAGTCACCACCAGAACAGAAGATTACAACAGCACACTTCTCCAAAGAACAACCCGGTCATGATGTGTTATTGGCTACAGCACAAGTTATGGTGAAATCAAGAGATGGCAATTCACACCTGCTTCGTGCCTTGATTGACCAAGGGTCGGAGGCTTCATTTGTGACCTCAAGGGTCGTTGAACTTTTGAGTCTGAGAAAACATGAAATCAACGGTGTAGTCTCTGGAGTGGGAGAAGGAACAACCACTTCTATAAAATATGTAGTTGACTTGCCAATTACATCACAATTAAAGCAAGAAGTAATACAATTGAAAGCGTACGTTCTTAAGAATATATCCACACGTTTGCCTTCAAAGCACATTGTGGTGAATTGGCCGGGGCTTCAAACATTACAATTGGCTGACCCTACCTATCACACACCGGGCAAGATTGATATGTTACTCGGTGCTGATGTCTTTTCTAAAATTATAGAAGATGGACTAATCAAATTGCAAGAAGGGGTAGTGGCACAAAAAACATGTTTGGGGTGGATACTGTCAGGTCAAAGGGAAAATAAATTAGTAAGAAACAAAAATGAAATAATCACACTACATGTTACAAGAATGGTTAAAGAAGATAATGATTTATTAAGAAGGTTCTGGGAAATAGAGACAGATTTATACAAAAAGAAGAAAATACTAACAAAAAGAAGAAGAAAAATGTGAAGAAATATACAAAAATACTACAAAACGTGATGAACATGGAAGATATATAGTACATTTACCTTTGAAACAAAATATTGAAGATACAGTCAAAAAATGTGGAGAAACAAGACAGCAAGCTGTATATAGATTCAAGCAACTTGAGAAGAAATTTGAAAAAGATAAAAAATTGAAAATTGAATATACAAAGGTAATTCAAGAATATAAAGATATGGGACATATGAAGAAGACAGATAAGCTAAATGAACACATGTCAATTTACTTACCTCACCATGCCGTAATACGCGAAGACAAAGACACCAGTAAGGTACGAGTTGTTTATGATGCATCTGCCAAGGGTTCCAAGGGTCACTCTTTAAACGACACTATGATGGTAGGGCCTGTTTTACAGCCTGACCTACGAAGGCTTATTACCTCATGGCGAAGACACAAGATATGTGTTGTCGGAGATATTGTCAAGATGTACCGAATGATTAAGATGACTGAAGAACACACTAGCCTACAGCGGATTGTTTGGCGAGATGATCCTGATAGAGAACTTGAAAGTTTTGATTTAACAACAGTAACATTTGGCACTGCAGCAGCTCCTTATTTAGCTGTTAGAACATTGAATCAACTGGCTGATGATGAGTTACAGAATTACCCCAACACTGCACCTGTAATAAAGGAATCATTTTATATGGATGATTTCATGGCAGGAAATGATGAAATTGCAATGACTAAGAAAATGTGTGAAGAAGTAAGATTGATATTACAAAAAGGTGGATTCCAAATGCAAAAGTGGTCAAGTAATTCTGAAGAAATATTGAGACATTTGGAGCAAGGAGATAAAGTAACAAATGATAATTTAGAAATCAAACTAGATAAGGTAATAAGAATTCTTGGATTGTCATGGGATCGAAAGAATGACGTTTTTAAAATAAGTGTAAACTTACCTGAACCTACAATGGATATTGTAACAAAAAGAGTTATTCTTTCTGAGGTTGCTCGGCTATTCGATCCTTTCGGTTGGCTGGCACCTGTAGTAATAATTGCCAAGGTTTTAATCCAAAAATTGTGGTTGCAGCTTAGGATGGGATGATAAGTTGCCAATGGATTTGAGTGAAGAGTGGATAACATATAGACATGAACTGACACATCTGCAAAATATTGAGATACCACGATGGTTAAAAACTACAAAGAAAAATTCAAAATCTATAGAACTTCATGGATTTGCAGATGCCTCAACTCAAGCTTACGCTGCTGTTACTTACCTCAGAGTAGTAGAAGAAGATGAAGTTTATGTCACAATGATTGCATCCCGTACAAAGGTGGCACCATTGAAACAATTGTCAGTGCCTAAATTGGAACTTTGTGCAGCAGCATTACTAGCAGACCTAGTAAATGACATTCTTGAAATCATAGATGTTCCAAAAGACAAGGTATTTGTTTTTACAGATTCAATGGTAGTACTTTCATGGCTACAATCTCAACCAAGCCGCTGGAAAACTTTTGTTGCAAATCGTGTAGCAGATATAACTCGAGTTTTAGATAACACCCAATGGCGACATATTCAGTCTTCAGACAACCCAGCTGACATTGCAACCAGAGGGATTAATGCAAGCGAGTTAGCACATACAGATACTTGGTGGACTGGACCAAGTTGGTTGACGCAACTGAATTTGAATTTAGAAAGACCAAATATACCTCAAACTAATTTGGAAACAAAGGTATCATTTCACTCAAAATTAGAAGACAAACCTATTTGGGAAAGATTTTCAAATTTATTAAAAATGAAAAGAGTATTAGCCTATTGTCGACGATTGTTAAATATAGAAAAGCAAAGATGTAAATACATAACAATAAATGAGCTTGAAAAGATTCTCGAAGAGTGTATTAAATATTATCAGAATGAAGTTTATGGATTGGAAATTGAAGAATTAAAGAAAAATGGAAAGGTGAAGAGTAGAAGTTCACTTGTCACTTTTTCTCCGTTCTTAGACAAGAATGGATTGATAAGAGTGGGCGGGAGACTGCAAAATGCTGCAATTACTGAAACAATGAAACATCCTATTATTATCCCTTCTAATACACATATTACAAAATTATTGATTGATGAAGCTCACACGAAGACTTTACATGGTGGGAACCTATTGATGATGGCCTACTTGAGAAGCAAGTATTGGATTATTGGTTTGAAAACAGCTGTAAGAAAACATGTAAGATCATGTAAAGTTTGTATTATTGATAAAGCAAAAGTGAAAAATCAGTTTATGGGTCAATTACCAGCAGTCAGAGTAAATGAACACAGAGCATTTATAAACAGTGGAGTGGATTATGCTGGACCTGTAAACATTAGAACATCTAAAGGCCGTGGCCATCAAGCGACCAAGGGGTACATTTGCCTTTTTGTATGTATGGCCACTCGAGCGATACATCTGGAAGCAGTAACAGATCTCACTTCGCAGGGTTTCATGGCAGCTTTTCGAAGATTCGTTGCTCGCAGAGGGCAATGCTTGCACTTGTGGAGCGATAATGGCACCAACTTCGTTGGGGCTGCAAAGGAATTAAAACATCTTTTTCAGATGGGCAAGGATAACCTGGCTGCAGAACTAGCGGAACTTCTTGCAACAGATGGCACCACATGGCATTTCATTCCTCCAAGAATGCCTACCTATGGAGGATTATGGGAAGCAGGAGTTCAGTCAGCTAAAAGACATTTAAATAGAGTCAACAAGGATACAAAACTTACCTTTGAAGAGATGAGCACATTACTGGCTCAAGTAGAGGCATGTCTCAATTCAAGACCGCTTTGTCAACTTGATGATACTACAACAACACCACTGACTCCAGGACATTTTCTTGTTGGCGAGCCATTGATATGTATCCCAGATCAAAATTATGAAGATAGAAAGATTAATTTACTATCCAGATGGCAATTAGTACAAAAAATGACACAAGACTTTTGGTATCGCTGGAGAACTGAATATTTGAATACACTACAACAAAGGTATAAGTGGCAAAGTGCAATTGAGACACCTACTGTTGGAGACCTGGTAATTATAAAGGATGAATTGACTCCACCTGCAAAATGGTTACTTGGCAGAATTATTAAAACTCACCCTGGAGATGACAACCTTGTGAGAGTGGTGACTGTCCAATGTAAGGGTAACCATGAATTAAAGAGACCAATTTCTAAGCTTATACCCCTCCCCAAAGACACAAATTAAATAATTGTGAGTGTTATGTGATGTGTAAGTGAAATTATTAGTGAAGTGTTTAGCTAAGTGTTTGTGGTGGTGTAGAAGTGCATCTATGACTGTAAGTGTTAATTCAGTACTTAATAATTATTTTCAATTGGCCAGAAAATTTATTGTAGTTGTTTGTTTGAAAAGTTATTGTAACAAAAAAAATTGTAATTATACAGTCCACTGCGGTTTAAAGAAGTCTAGAGTCCATTGCATTATGTAATTATACAGTTCATTGCATTTTATAGAAGTCTATAGTCCATTGCATTATGTAATTATACAGTTCATTGCATTTTATAGAAGTCTATAGTCCATTGCATTATGTAATTATACAGTCCATTGCATTTTTTAGAAGTCTACATTGTGTTATGTGATTCAACAATCCATTGCATTTTAAGTAAAGTAGAGACATTAATGTAAACTTGTAACATAATAAATATGTTTGTTGCTCAATGTTTAAAAACTATTGTTTTTGGTGGGCGGTATGTCCATTACATTTGTTATCTATGGCAAGAAAATTTAAAGTTAGTGTCAAATAAACATCATAGCGAAAGGACGTTTGTTTAATACATAGCTGTGCTGCCATCCCGAAAAGAACCTTACATCCATAAACATACTGCTAAAGTGTTAAGCAGTTACATTAAAGCCATTTTTTTTCATTCACACCATTTTTTCACATACGCTCTCAAAACAAACCAAGCACAGCTACTGATTCATACTAATATGGCTTCGCACGCTCTTGTAATTCGAGTTACGTTGTATTTAGTCTTAATCATCTAAATTTGTACCTTCATTACCTCACAATGTATGTGTCTATTACCACACACTAACAAAAACTTTTTCCCTACCTATGTCTTTGGGCGGCCAGGTGACCTGTGGTACAGGTTTCTATATTTGAAACCTATTTCAGGCATCAGTTCCTCACAAATATATGCCCATGATAAGCACATTATGTCATAACACTTATAACTTTAAGATGTAAAAGAATTTGTGTTGGAAAAAATAACGAACATTTAATTATTATATTATTTATTATTAAAGCATATTAACACCTGTAAAACCTGAGATTATGGCCTGTTAAAAAAACCTCTTAAAGATCCTTTATGCTCCCGCGAAGTTTAAGACAGGGAGCTCATTCTACAATCAAATGTGCGCAGGAGAAAATTCCTCTGGAATATGGTAAACACGCATTAATACTGGGCAAAGTGCAAGCCTAATAGCCCACCGAGGTTCCTTCACAAATATATTTATGAAGTCATAAGCTTATTCATATAATCAACTATTAAAACTTGCTAACTATGTGTACGCATTAACGTAGTGTTATCATAAACATATTAAATTGACAAGAATCCCAAAACAAAATACACTGTGTGCCATCATCATTCATAGAGTTAGTAGAATATAATGAATGACAATTGCGTGGTATTTCTCTATATTATCCAGATCACCTAATAATTAATTGGTCCATATATCAGGAGATATGTATTGCATGCGCTGCACTAAAATCGTTTATAACCCATCTGGAGTTATCAAGGTCCTTCGCAAGTATAACTGGTTATTTAGTAAGAAACTTATATGAACATATTCTCACCACTGGTTGGTACCGCAATAATTCGGTCTATATTAATAAGTTAAATCAAAAGATTGAAAAAATCTCATCAAGAAAGGTAACTACTACACAATAAAGAATATTTATTGGATAAAATATGTGTGGTCTTGCACATAGTGTTCTAAAGTACAAAAGCATTGTTATAAACTATTTAAATTAAATGAGAGTGTGAATGACAAATCTCTGTAAATAATACCAATAAAAATTAAAAGAGTATCTTTTAAAGATTCATTTGAATAAAGATATTTTGAGTTCAAAAAGTGCAAATTTTCTTTTTGTGTTAAGATTTGTATTAGGGTTTAGTCATTGGATCTTTAACCTATTAGAAATCTCTACTGGACACAAGTCTCTCCCATTTTTCGCCAAATATGCCGGTCGTTTTCTCATCTAGCTTCACCAGCCACATTTACAAGTTATTGCTTAACACATCTATTCAAATCGTTAATTTGAATCATCCGTCCGATTTGAAATATACGTCCCCACCGAGGGGCACGAGCCTACCCGTATAGGGTGATTAGACCTTAGTCGTCCACGCGGGCCCAGTGCGGATTGGACGACTTCACACACAAACCTTCGAATCTCTTCGCAGGTGTGCATGAAGGTTTCCTCACGATGTTTTCCTTTACCGTAAGAGCGTCGCATAACGTACATATATTTTCGAAAATTCGAAAGCACATTGGTACGTGTCGGGATTTGAACCTCAGCCCTCCCGGTAGGAAGGCGACAGTCCACACCATTGAGCCACCGACGCTCTATTTGAATATTCTATGATTAATAGTTGAATCAATGATGTAAAAAAGTATGAATTCGTGATATGCTCACAAAACAATCGAAAAAAGTGATCCGAATGCAGTGACAGCACACCTAAACAAAAGAGTACAAACTGTACTCTTTTCGGCGGCACGGACCTTTATATATACAGAATATCATTGAGTTGAATCAGCTATTTTATTTATCAAATACATTTCCGAGTTCAGTCCAGTTATTAGGCAATCACTTAAATTCCCGGAAGCATCGATCTCGTTTGCACTGATTGTTGTGTTTTATTACAGGATTAATTTTTACACAAAATAACCCATTAAGCTTATATTTTCAATTTTAGAGGCAATTTTCGGCCACAGTAGGAACAATCAGTGCCATTGTGGATATTTAAAATGTTTGACGAGTTTTCAGGTGCGAAATAACTTTAAATTTAAAAGGGCTTAAAATTATTTATGCAGAATAGATAATGTTCTGAAATAAATAATATTGTTGAAGTGATTGCGATTAAAAAAACCTGATAGATTCGACATCATCATTGTCAAGGTGAAACTTTTACTTTTATTGAAAAACAGCTATTTTCTCAACCCAAAGCAAATTCAGGTAGGTACCTTAGTGATATTTTGTATACG
>PQWD01009547.1:0-39102 GCA_019425675.1 Leucinodes orbonalis
TATATGTTACTTATCCGACGACTCCTTACGGTTGACGGGAAAACTCATCGTGAGGTAAACCTTCTATGCACGCCATGCGAGGAGATTGCGACCCAGGTTGTGTTGTGAAGCCGTCCCAACCGCACTGGCCCGCGTGGACGACATAAGCCTATATCTACCTTATACGGGTAGGCTCGTGCCCCTCGGTGGGGACGTATTAATGACCTGATGATGATGAATTACCGGCCATATAACTTAAGTCAATTCATCCCCTGATCATCTTGATGGCCGTTCGATTTAGGCGAGAACTTTCTTCCACGCACACTGCTTTGTATGTTAAGACCCTCCAGCGCGTATTACCGGGAAATATGACATTGAACCCTCAAGAAACTAGCTCGATTCCTCGTCATAAACATGGCAACCACCGTCAACGTACCTTCTGGTGTCTCCCTTAGAATGGGCGGAAGATTCTTCTAATCAGTACTCTCGTATGCTGTGTTTTTCACTTTCCTGTTACATAAAAATTGTATTAAAATATAGGAACCTTACTCCATCTCAAATACCGAAGCGAAGCTAATACCTACCCACTAAAAGCGAAATTTTATTTGTCTCACGTCGAGACAGCGAGCCGGGCAACTTTCGCGAGTATAAAACAAAAATGGATAAGAAAAACAGCCCAAGCCGCCGCGATAAATACATAACTGATCATCGCCCTGACCCATAAGGGATTGTTGCGTTTTCCATTATATACGATGTTGTTCCGCACAAAAGCTTATGAAGCGGTAGATAATAGCATATCTCCATTTTAAGAAGGCTACCTCTGATAAACTGTGTACAGAAGGCTTGCTTGGTTCTTTCAGTGGAATATCAAACATTTTATTGAAATAATGAAGGCAGAATCTTAAAAGATCATTTATTTGAAAGACCAAACAACAAAGGTTATGAGAGTATAAAAAAAAAGTAAAATTAAAAAATGTAGTATTAAAGGCGTTGGCCTCGTTTTCTTTAAAAGATGCGAATGCATTGATAGAAGATTCATTCGATCATTCATATATGAAGACTAGCTGTGTCCCGTTAAAGCGCACAGCACGTGCGATGTAAGCTGCGCGCTGCAGTATACTCGTAGCATTGGTTTATTATTCAAAAACAAAAAGTCTTTTCTTAAATAAAAGTAGCCTTTTTTTGCCTTATTACATCAACCACCTTCAAAATTTCCCGTCCAAACTGGTCCAGCTGTTTCAGAGATTACGTGGCACAAACAGCCAGACGAAAAGAAAAACGATATTTTGGCGTATGCACCTTATATATTATATCCATATTTAAGAAGAAAAAAAATGTTATTACAAACAGACACTTCAATTTTTTCAAGTATAGATTGCGAGAAATGTAAATAAATATTTGAGCAGGCCTGATTTTTCGGTAAGCTGGATAGGATAACAGTAAATGAAAAATGATTAAGGAGCGTGTGATATTCCCACACTCATTATGTCTATTGTTTAATTGTGGAGTCATTTTCCTGTACTCTCTTTTATATAGCATCAGACATGACCTCGAGACAGATCTTTTTTCCTGAGAACAATATATTTTATTTTATGAATTAAATCTAAAACTGACGTTTAACAAAAGGTACTCTATCAAGTTGCGTTTGAGACGTGAGCGCTTTGAAGATTTCCCACAGCGATAGTTTGTTACCCTTGACGTATGCAGATATGTATTATTCAAAATATATATTTTACAGTTTAAACAGTGATGCATCTGTTATGCGCTCACTCAGGACTCAGCAAATTAACTTTTGATAGTATTGTAGAGTGTAGACCGTCGGTGGCTCAATGGTGTGGACTGTTGCTTTCCAATTGAGAGGGCGCAGGTTCAAATTCTACCACGTACCTGTGTACGTTAAATTAAACCTTCGCACGCCTACGAAGAAATTCCAAAGGCTGTGCGTGAAGTCGACCAACCCGCACTTGGCCGGCGTGGATGACTAAGACTAGGATGAGGGCACTGTATCTAGTGAAATTACCGGGTATAAGAGACCTAACATCTGTTGTCTCGGGTGTCGGGCGCGGTGCGGCATTGATGGAGAATAATAACTGTCTATCAGTTGTTGGTCTCCTTTAATGCCGCTCTGTCATGGTCTGGCGTATCACTTTACCATCAGGGTGGAGCGTCCAGACCGTCCTGTACAATTATAACATAAAAAAATTGTAGGTTTGTGCCCCTCGGTGGGGACGTTTAATGAGCTGATGAACATGAACAATTCTCGATTCAAATTAGGCAAATGCGTGATTTTCATTTGTTTTT
This sequence comes from Leucinodes orbonalis, assembly GCA_019425675.1. Taxonomy (NCBI): domain Eukaryota; kingdom Metazoa; phylum Arthropoda; class Insecta; order Lepidoptera; family Crambidae; genus Leucinodes; species Leucinodes orbonalis. The sequence goes on from PQWD01009547.1 coordinate 2,281, forward strand.
CTTACCCTTGGTGAACTACTTCTCAACGATCACGCCACAAGGGTCGTCAAGTAAACATTATTTGCTCTAAAACATGTCATCCCAATTAGACCGAATGTAGGAACATTAATCGATTATGTTAATCCGGTACATTTCAAGCGTAATATTAACTACGTGAGTGATTTGTAAAGCTTACTGCTTCGAAATGGATAAGTTGAAACTCTGGAGGCTTTCCTCGTGTAAAGGTAAACTGGGATTTGATGCCGTAAGTGGAACACGTGTCTTGTATGGATACGGAAATATTTTATTATCTACTTCTTAGATGCGACGTGCTTGGGTACGTGGGAATGATTGAAATTTAAGGAGATAGTGTACTACGGAAATACAAATATCCGCTATTGGTGTTTCTTATTGAATTATTTTATTTATTTACTAAATAACGGGGGTCATGATTTCGTTCTTCAATTCTTCTCTGTCTGTCTGTTTGTTCCAGGTAATTTCTGAAACGGCTGGACTAATTTTCTGTGAGACTATTTTTTTTTGGACTTTTAATTTGGAAAGAACTTTGTAAGTTAGAAAAATTAAGAAATGTTTTATTGCGTATCTGACGACGTATACGTAATGCTATGTTATACTGCGGAGACTATCTTATGCCGCGGACAACATCGCGGGCCACAATAGTCACTAAATAGTTTAAAACAATGTCACTTTTTGAACCCTATGTCCGGCTGCGGCCAACAGCAGTAGTCAGTTCGAAAAATAAGACCACTTGTCCCTATGTGCGCTTATGTAAGTCTTTAAAAAGAGCAAGGTTTATATGTATTATAACATCCATTAAATAGTGGATAAATACTGTTATTTTTCATCTTTCTATTGTGATGTCGTTCAAAAATTATTTTTTCCGTTTGCATTGCAAACGCAGGCTGAACCCTACAAGATTTATCAAAATAATGTACTGAGTATTGTCAACAATAAAAAGGTCTACGGAAAACTCCGCGATGGTATGTATATCTCTTATGGATATCCAATAATATATTGTTTGTCATTTTCTTTTTACGACAAATAATGGTTAATTTTCAAAATGATTTTAACCAATACAGCATTTATTCTTTATCCAATTAAATATATTGTATTGTAAATAAATTGTAACAGCCGACGTCTCAACAATTTCACCACATGGGTTGTCGTTTGGTGGAAAGTCATGTGGGAAGAACACCATCCATATATCAAACTTTCGGGTTTATAATGATAGTAGGAAGGTTCATCGTCCGAACCTAGCCCTCACTATTGTATGTAGCTATTTATAACTATAGTAATCAAGGGGCGATACACTGCTACTCACACCTGGTAAAGGTTAGTACACCTCGACGCGCAAACGCGAGGTGGAGTGACTACGCGAAGTAAGTTAGCATCTTAATTGAGGTCCACGGCGTGCTGGCCTTGCCTTAGCAATCTAATATTATTTTTGATAATGCGCTGCTGTTAATTAAAGTATCGGCGTTGAGAGATATCGTTGTTAGTTTGTCAGCGTATTAACCGAGAAGGTAGTGGGTCACTAGATGGTTGTAGTTGATAATAATCTAACATGACGTATGTAGGCTACACGAGTTCTGGAGTGGAGACAGCGTCTTAGCAAGCTTAGCGTGGGACCGATTGAACAAGGACTAGCGTAAGGTCGCTGGTTGAGGCTGGATGAGGAAAGCCGAGGGCCGGGATATCTGACCCAAAATGGGGGAGACCTATGTCCAGCAGTGATCTGGAACAGATTAAAAAAGTTTATCAATCAACAGCGTCCGGGCAGCCGGACGTCCCAAGCTGCACCTGCCTAGGTGATGTCGCCACCCCAACACATTTTCGACTTCATGACCGATCAGATGTCCGAGGACAGCCAATTCCATTCAGCGTGCTAATTCTAAGGCCAATGTTGATAACCTTGGGTCTCCGGCCGATATCTTCATTACAAATTCTAACCACCAATGATATCCCAAGCATTGCTCTCTACATTGCACGCTGAGCGATTTTGAACTTGTGAACCAGCCCAACGGTGAGTGTGAAAGTTTGAGTTTATATACACAAATATCAGGCAAATTAACTTTTTTGATTTTTTTCTGACTGTCTCTTACAATGATGTATAAAGGTAAATACGCCAGCCGTGCCTCAAAAACGAACCGCCAAAGAGAATACAGTTTGTAGGCTTTTATTTAGGTTAATGTACGCTCATTCGAAATATTTTGTGAGCATATCACGAATCTATACTTTTTAAATCATCTCTCTCTCTCTCTCTCATCGGTCTCTTATTTATTATACACCTGAAAGGAAATCAAGAATGGGCCAGCTTGCCTGTAGTGGTACCACGGCCAAGAAAAAATAACATCTCTTTGAAAGGAATACTCACCATTACCGGTAGCAAATAGCATAGAAATAAAAACGAATCTGAATCCAATAACTGGTCTGAGAAACTCGAGTCATAAATGATAAGTGGAGGAAAAACCGTAGTGGCGCGGAACTCGTGGCATTTTATATGAGTGCGGATATTACGTGCGCGGTGCTCCCCCATTTCCTCAGGGGATAGTTCAAGACTAAAGCACTTATTATACTAGTCGATCTGCAGACACTCGATCTGGTGGTACGGCCACACTAACGGGTAATGCCATTAATAATCGCGTTGATGGGCGTTAACGTCAGGTGTAGCCACCACATAAACGCGATAATTTTTCAACAGCGTTAACAGTAATACGTACTATGGCTACGGAGGTGGGGTCACGAGGAGATAATTGCGTTTATTGAGGTTCTGCAAAGAAAACCAAGCTTTTGGGATGCAATTGTATCATCCACCATTCTTTTTTCTTTTATTTTTATTCATTCGGTAATGATTCAATAAATTATGGCGATTGATGGGCGATAGACGTTAAACGTTAGTGTGGCCCAGCAAATAATGACCTTGTTAACTTGACATTTAGACAGTCTGAAATCGCAAAGTGTAATAACGCTTAAGCTCTACTAGTCCGCGCACAGGTGATCACCTGTGCGCGGGCTAGAGGACCGAACTACGAGATCAGTACTCACTCATTTTCACTTACCTTACTAATCACCTATGCATTTAATTATACATTTATTTTATCTAAATTGTATTGAAATAGGCATGGTGTCCTCTCCTTACTTACAATAATGGTTCCACGTAAAATCAGCGTGACAGCCGCTACCCGTAGCTGAGACACAACAGCTAACCAATGTATTTGGTTTACTTATTTAAAATATCTTCTATATTACCTATTTATGTGAAATGTTTTTTGTCTTATATTTTTTCTGTTTTTGTTTTATATTTATTTTTTGTGAACTAAATAAGTTATTTCTTTCTTTCTTTAATGAAGACTAGCGCTATGACTATACTGTGTGCTACGGTTACGACAAACATGACTACGGGGCTTTTACGAAGCTTTAGAAAACACCCAGACGAAATGGGTCGTAAAATTCTCAATTCAAGAATTTTGAGCTACAATTTTTATATTGTATTTTTTATGGTGCTAAGAAAAAATCAATTTCTTCTATGAAGTTTTAAAATACTTCAAATTACACCAAAAAAAAATTTACTGGTTAATTACAATTATGAAAATTCTGACCTGGTTCTGCGATTTATGAGTACTACCCACAACATGAACGCATATAAAATCATTTTTCAAGAAATATGGATAAGTTACCACGAATATTTAAATAATGCAGCGTTTAGTAGCAGCATTGCTTGCAACGCCTTGACAGTTAACAGCCGTTACTGAGATTTAATCCGGCTGTCCACTGTCAGCTAAACTAAATAGTGACAAGTAAGTCCATTTAACTCAGATATGGGAAATACAAATTTAAATAGTTTTCACGTCCGGGACAAATTATTTGGATCAATATTGTAATATATACCCCAAACCATGTGTTGCATACTGCTTGTAAAGATATCATTGTTGGGTTTTGAATAAATGATTTATTATTATTATTATAAACTAAGCTAAGCTTAACTTGCGGAAGGACACTGGTGGAGGCTGGGTGAGGAAAGTGGAGGACCGGGATATCTGGCGCAAAATGGGGGAGACCTATGTCCAACAGTAGACTGCGATAGGTTGAATAGAAGCTAAACTAGGAGTGAGGGGCGCTTAGTTTAGCTGACTTAGTAACAGATCCGATACACGATTAAGTTAGTGGACTGAGAGCCATCCACGCTCGCCAATTAATCGGTAAAGCTGTGAAGGCCTCCTGCGGCCGACAACGATAAGTAATTCCGAAAAAAAAAACTATGTTAGTTTCACTTAGCTGGTCATTTTATGAGCTTATTTTATTGGACGTATTTACGCAAAAAGGTTCTTACCCACAAGGAGGTCAAAAATAAGTTAAGAATACAATATATACATACATATTTAACATATTAATCGATGAAGGTCATTACCATCCCACATGTGTGGCCCTTACGTTTTTTAGTTACTCAAAAACGACTCGGTCTCCTTGGATTCATATAGAGAAAAATCAATTCAAAAACCTCAAAATAATATATCAAATTAAATCCAATCCACTTGAATCCTACTTGGTAATATACACTTATTAACATGTTACAATTATAACTTAATGTGCAAATAAAATTTAAACTTCCATATCTCAAATGTTTCATTTTATAATAATAATAATAAAATATTTTTAAAGTATTGTGGGTTGGATCCTTTTTGTGTAAATATGTCTAATTAGCTTAGCGCACACGTATATAAACCGGCTCAACTATGTGAGCTAAGCTAAACTAGCTTGGTTCAGATGGCAGTGGACGATCGGCTTTAGTGGCGCGTCGAACATGAGCCGCTGCAGCGCTGACTTGCCAGCGCTCCCCGTAGCTGTGCAGCGCTTTCCGTCGCTCCATTTCACACTGCGAAGTGTACTTCAAATGTTTAATGTCTTGGAATTTCTATGGAGTCTGAGTTATGCATTTTGTGTTTATGTGTAAAAGGAGGACAATTTGAAATACTACACATTTAAGTGGAAGTACTTAAAATGCAGTGAATTATATGATGAATTATAATATTAAACTAATAAAAAATCATTGCTAGAAGCTTTTTATATTCTTTCAACATATAATGTAATTTAACGTAGATTAAACATTAGTTTTCAATTAGACGATAGCTAGTTAGTTAAGCTGCACTTGGTGGTTGTTACGATTCAAAGATATTTGCCTGGACCAACGGCTTATCATGTTTTCCGAAGCAAGGAAGAAACTAATATTTTTTCGATCACCCATTTGATAAATGACCCTTAAGTCAGTTGCTGTAGTTTGACTTGCATAATTGTTACCGAACGCGACTACGTCATCGAGCCAAAACAATCTTCAATTCAATCGACGGTATATATTGAAATCATATTTATCGGGGGTGTTGGGTGGCTCATTAGTGTTTCCTTCCGATCTAGATGGTGTAGGTCAATGATATTATGTGTATATGTAGAAGGTAGATATGCCATCCATGCCTCAAAACCGAACTGAAGAGAGTACAGTTTGTACTCTTTTGTCTAGGTAAATTTGTTCGAAATTCGAAATGTGTATGTGTGCTGTCACTGCATTCGGAACACTTTTTTCGATTGTTTTGTGAGCATATCACGAATCCATACTTTTTACATCATTGGTGTAGGTTCAAATCCCGCCACGCACCAATGAATTTTCGAAATATAATGTACGTTTATACGAAGCTCCTACGGTGAAGAAAAACATCGTGAGGAAACGTGCGCACGCCTGCGAAGAGATTCAAAGTTACAACGTGAAGTCTGCCAATCCGCACTGGGCCCGCGTGGACGACTATGGCCTATACACCCTATACGGGTAGGCTCGTGCCCCTCGGTGGGGACGTTAGAGATTATGATGATTTATATACCAAATTTAGGTGATGTTAAAAATGACACATTTAATACCCCAAACTATTTACTTTCTCTATTCAACCTATCGCAGTCCACTGCTGCGCCAATCATCCCGGTCCTCCGCTTTTCTCATTTAGCATCTATCAGCGACCTTTCGCAAGTCGCCGGTCCATCGGGTCGGAGGGCGTCCTATGCTTTTTACATTGACCTTTGAAAAATATTTTTTATAAGTAAATAAGTAGATACGGCTTCAGGTACAACGAATATAAAGGTATTTACAATCGTAATAAATCATCAAACGCATCCAAGTTATATGTAATTGCATAAAAGCTCGCGTAGGCAGTCTCAAAGCCCCACGCCGGCAGTTACGTGGATTTAGTGGCATTTCATTGAGCAGAGCCAGCATAGCTATTAGCCGATGGATCACTGCCGAACCATTCGCGCGTCTCTTCCATTCCGATAACGGCTGTCCATTTAGAGGTACGGATTAAAATGACGTTTTTCGAATCGCGTCCAAATGCCTGGATTGTAAAACTCGTTTATTGAGTTTCGCGTTGGGGCGTTATGTAGAGCGGTAATACTCAAGGCGGTAAGTTGATTGGGTTTGAAAATGAATGTGAAACAAACTAAAAGTGATATTTATTTCATTTTTGTACTTATACCTAAAACTATTTTATTTATTTATAGTTTTAACGACCTATTTGGTGTAATGTTGACGTACGACAAGTGTTCCCGGGCAGTACAAACATTTGTGTGCATGAACATGTCTGTTTGTAATGGTCTGGGTGTTTTCTATATATAACATTAATGTATTTACGAAAAAAGAATGGTTATCTTAAAGCTTCACGCTTAACTTGGGGCTAGATGGTGTTGTGTACACTATCATGGTGATTATTCATATACTCGTACATTTTTTCAATAGCAAAAATATATTAAAAGTGCGCTACTTTATTTATATTTATCATGCGTAATACGAGCAGGTGTTTGTTATTGTATATGGTACAATAAAATCTAATGTACTACGAGTATTTACGCAAATAATCTGACAGCTGGAATTAACAAGGCCAGGTTTTATCCGAGCCGATACTATTACTAAGCCTTTTGGTAAAAAAATGCTGACGTATCATCATAGGTCGAAGTCCCATGTGGTGCAATGGTCGAGACGTCGGCTGCTACCCCAAGGGTTCTGGGTTCAATCTCCGGGCAGTACAAACATTTGTGTGCATTAACATGCCCGTTTGTAATGGTCTGGGTGTTTTCCATGTATATGTATGTATTCACTAAATATATATATGTATGTTTGTCTGTTGTTTGGTTCCCCTACGCCAGGCTACACGCTTAACCTAGGGTTAGATGGCGCTGAGTGGATGCCAGTTGATATTTATTTATTTATAGTTCACCGCCCGTTTAGTTTACGTAGCGTAGCCATCAGTATATTTGCTAAAAAATCTAATAACAATATTAGAACTATCAATTCTCGTTCGTTAAATACGTTTCATTAGTTTCTGCCGAACTAATGGTTCGGAGTGTGATATAATCAATTATGATTTTGAAACAAAATCATTTAGGCCGCAACCGGCGAAGTTTTAATGGAAATCAAATGTAATTTAATTGATGAATCGAGCTTATTATCACTGCTGGCTTGGTAATATTGCGATCGGATGGACGGTGTTAACGGTTTGATAATTTAATGGGTTTAGTTGAAAAACTATATTTAATAAGTAAGCACATTTTTTTAGGAAATTATAGTTAGGGATTCAAATATATTTGAAAATTTCGTATAGTAAACTCAAGGTCATAACTTTTACTTCTGAATCATCAATAATAATAATATTTAATAAGCGCGTAGAGAAGTGAAGACCCCTATCGCCCACTGGTGGTATTAGCTTTATGCTTGTACTATGAGTGCAGCAGACACCGTCGGGCATATTGTAGCGAGCTCATGGTGTGTGACGCGCACCTCGGTCCCGTGCTCCGGGGAAGACTCTGGTCTTCGTCTTCGTCTCGTATTTGACAGGCAAAGTGGACCACATGAGGATCAGATCTCCACTTACCGCTTGCCTTCATTGGCCGTTGGAAGTGAGTCGCTAGAGCTATATGCTCTGGGGTGGAAGTGTCGAATGGCGTAATAACGAGGATATCCGCTCCGAGTGACTTGCGTAGTCACTCACGATGGTGGAATCGGTGCCGCACCTCTCGACACCCCTAGCCGCGAGCGCCCATGTTACCCCCTGTCGCCCCACTGCAAGCGACTATTAGGGAGCCCGTCCAGCCGCGGCGAGTCACCACCTGTACTTTGAGACTAGTTTATGGCAGGCGTCCGAAGGCTCTCCCATAGCCCAGCCCAGATATTCGGTCCACCAAAACCCAATTCCAGAGCCCAGTACATATCATAGTTTCCATAGTCTTTAAATCGCAAGGGGTCATCATGGGATGTGTCGTATTGTGCATTCTGTGAGGGCACCCGCCACGTGTAACACATACAAAGATTAAACATTTCAAAAAGGGCCTCCGTGTTGTTGGCTTCGGCCCCACATGCCTTCCAAAGTACGGAAGGCACTTTGGAATGGCCCGTGAATCTTAAAATTCCAAAAACATAATAATAATAAAATTTAATTAATTCTCACCACCAATGACATACAAACACTTTCAATATTACAAACAGACACACCATTTTTTTTTTATTTGTTAGTACGTAGGGTTATTTTATTACTGTGCCCTTACAGGGTTTATGTGTCACGTACTATTAAAGTATATAAAGACCTTGCAAACCAACCTCGCTAAAACGTCGCCACCGCCACAAGTACGTAAAGCCGATTGTTTTCTTTTAGGCTTGGTAAAGTTCAAGTAAACGTTATTAACAGTACACGTTGCGTATTACAAAGGTTTCCCTCGCGCTATGGATTCGGAATAATGTGAATGGAATCAAAACAAGACGACAGAAGCTCTGGCATACGCAGTTACACACGCGCCGCACTTCCTAGTCTGAATTAGTGATGCCGCTTGAAAACTCTTTATCGATAGTAAGAAAATTAGTTAGCCGCTTATTTTTTTAAACTTCATATGTAGGCAATGATGTGGTGGTACTCTTCTTCAAACATGGTGACAAAACCATGTTCAAGAGTTAGACTAATCACACTATCGAGCCACATTTACAAGTTGCTATCCGAAGTTATCTCGAACTATGTCGAGCGTAGGTTTGACGACAAAGGCTTCAGCACCATAGACCACATACATTTACTGCGGCATATAGTATTTTTGTAGACTATGTTTGTAGAAAGCAAACATTCGATCGTGACTTGGGCTGTGCTTTATCAAACTTCAAGAAGAGGGTTTCTCGTCGAATAGAATGAATGATTTGTCGAAGTAGTGTTTGTCAAAATTGAGAATTTAAGCCCTTTGACGAGTGTGTATTACAAGTTATGACATACGGAAGCAAAACGTGGTCGCTCAGTAAAGGCCTTTTGAATGGTTTCAAGGTCGCTCAACGTGCTTTGGAGAGGACTATGTTAGGTGTTTCCCTACATGTTAAGACCCGAAACGAGGATATCTGTAGGACAAATGAGTGACCGACATAGCCCACAGGATTAGCGAGTTGAAGTGGCAGTTTCGATGGTGGTTGGTAGTTTGGTTAGAACATTGCAAGCTGAACATCTGATTTATTTAGAAAAAAAAATAATACCGTGGTAAACCACGGTATTAATTTTTTTTACTGTCTAAAGACAGCACTGTACTGTACTTTCGATAAAAAGTATCGGTCAAATCGACAGCACTACCCCACAAATGACGTATTTCGCGCTTAACTCCTGCAATATGGCATCGGGAAATACAAGGCTTGGAGCGAGGCTTTGGTTATATGGTTCACTGCTTTATTAACCATGTCGAAAATAGCTAGGATTATTTTCCTTCAGGAATCACTTCAAGGACATTCGGTGATTCAATCTGCAATGTCCGAAGAAAACTGGCAAAAATCGCACCATGTTTGTTTTTACTCTTGGATCCTTCTGTGGGATTTGAACTCGTGGGCAATCAAAACTCATCTCTCAGACTGCAACCAGGAGGCAGTTGAATTGAATAACATTGGCCAAATCTAAAAGTTAAGGAAATTGATTTGATTGAACCAAATGAATTCAAGAATTCCTTTTTCTTCCATTGAACGTAAAAGGCTTTTTAGAGGGTTAAATTGGTTTCGGCTATTGCTCGAGTTGGGCCGCGCTCGCCTTTTGTCGGCGAACGCTAATTACAGTTCCAGATAAAACTTCGTGAAAACTCACTGTTAGGAAGCGATTTTCTCCGTGGACTATCGGGATTCCACTACGTATCTACTATTTCAGAGGAAAACTGTCCATTGTAAGTTGGTTGACAATGCGCAAAGTAAATTTGAAAGTTCGCTTCCATAGACGTAAGAGATTGCAGATAAAAATCTCAAAAAAATCTCTGTAGTGGTCGAATTTTAAAGTTTATGTTTTATGGAATGTACCTATAGGCAATGTAAATAAAGGTACATTTATTGATTGCGTTGTTTAAATGAATTTTGTAAATCCGAACATTAGTTTTATTTTCTCCCTTTTCAAGGTAGTGAAATGGTTCATTTTCATCTTTTAGTTGATTCTGTTACTAACAAAGTTTTTAAGGTACTTTACTAACAATCTATGGAAATAACAACCAATAAAGATAATGATTCATGCACGCCTGCGAAGAGATTCGAAGGTTGTGTGTGAAGTCGTCCAATCAGCACTGGGCCCGCGTGGACGACTAAGGCCTAATCACCCAATATTACCAATACTGGTAGGCTCGTGCCCCTCGGTGAGGACGTTTAATGAGCTGATGATGATGAAGATAATGAATTTTATTATATATTTTTTATTTATTACATATTTTTGTTACATTAGTCATCCACGCATGCCTACAGCACTTCTCTTTAGCACGTTAGTAGATACCATATCAGAAAACACAGTATCGAACTCACAACCATATTTCTTTTAAAGTCTATTTTTATCCAGGAGCAATTTTTGATCCCTGTGTTACAAAACACCTACCACGAAATTAAGGACCTATGTATGTTACAAATAAAATGAGTGCGTTAGCCACGTGTAACTTTTAGTTCAAGGAGCATCAAACTTGCCTTAGGATACCAATGATATTATTAACATAGGGGAAAATGTAACGAGGAAAATACCGTGTATTTTCACATTTTCCGAACGCTGAGCCATTTTTATATTAAAATTCAATATGGAAGATATTCATAATAACGATGCCATAACATAATTGTTGATGCTTCGTTGGAAAATAATATTGGTAAAGTTTTGTAGGTTAAACGAACCCTATTATAGTGAAACAAAGGTTATAACGTCGATGGCTTATTGGTGTGGACTGTTGCCTTCCGATCTGGAGGATGCAGATTTAAATCCCGTCGCATATCAAAAGATTTTATCTTGCGGTGAAGAAAAAATTCTTGAGGAAACCAGCGCAGGCCTGCGAGAAGATTCAAGGTTGTACGTGAAGTCAGCCAATTCGCAGTTGGCCTGCGTGGACGTCTAAGGACTGTACACCGTTTACGAGTAGGCTCGTGCCCCTCCTTGAGGACGTTTATGAGCTTATGATTACGAAAAAAAGGTTGGAACAAGCTAAATGTCGGTGCAGCTTCCAAATTGACGGTTTAATTTAATTTATTTAACTTTAAAGGTTTTTGTAAGTGTCCATCCCTCCCTCGTTGAGTTTTGAATCTTGGGTTCGAATTATCACAAGGAGACTGAATAGTGAAAGACACTTTGTGCCTATTCCTGATTTGGTAAGGAAAAAGAGGGAGATCTATGTCTAACAGTGGACTATAATAGGTTAAAACGAGCGAGTGATACGCAATTCTTCCGGGCTTTATGACACTTGGTACATAAATCCACAGCTGCCGTAAATTTCTATAAGTTTGACTACGACATCGTAGTTTAGTCTTTTTTACATCAGATTTTGAATGAATTGTTTATTAACGACCAAAAGAATTAATTTTACTTATTAATGTATTATAAAATGAATAAATTACATAAAGTCAATAACTAATTAAATTTAATTAAAAATGACAAATATAAAAAACAACCATGATAAAATAAAAAAATAATAGGTATTAAACAATACGTATTAAACTATCATTATACATTTTAATATAGATATCTGGCGCAAAATATGGGAGACCTATGTCCAGCTGTGGACTACGATAGGTTGAAGAGAGAGAGAGATAATACATTTTAATAACATTAATTATGCCGTCTCGATAAAGGCAAACATTATACTCATACAAATTCAAGCAACCGAGAAATTAAAATACAAAATTTAATGAAATCTTAATTTATTTGAACGGTTTTATGAATCCATTAATATGCTTTTGACATTATTCAACGCCATTACGCCACGATTTGATGAAATTATTACCTAATAAACCAGTCGATTTTCCCTGTAAGCATTCCAATCGACAAAGCGCCATTTGTTTTACTGTTATTTTGTAAAGTTTCGTGTATTGGTTTCCTGCTCCTTTTGTAGCCTATTGTTCCTCTTTCATCCATTTTTCTGCGAACGTTAAAAAAACAAACGTTTGTAAAAATTTGTTTATTTTTCTTCAAAGTGGTTTGTTGAGTTGAAGGCCATTTTAATTTTATCGCCTTAATTTCTTTAGAGTATCATCACGTAAAATAAATAAATATCTACTGACATTCACACAGCGCCATCTATACCCAAGTTAAGCGTGAAGCCTGTGTTATGGGTACTAAACAACGGATAAACATACTTATATACATTTTTTTTTGTAAATAAAAACATATTATACATAGAAAACACCCAGACTATTACAAACAGACATGTTCATGCACACAAATATTTGTAGTGTCCGGGGATCGAACCCCAACCCCACCAAATGGGTCGTCAAACAATAGTTTAAAACATTAGCTTATTTCTTTATTCACTTTAAAGTTATGTTTGTTTTACGTAGTACTTAATTTTTCCGTAAGAGAACTAAAGTTACCGACATAGCCCACCGGATCAGCAAGTTGAAGTAGCAGTGGGCTGGTCACGTATGTCGCAGAACCGATGGCCGTTGGAGCAGACGAGTGCTGGAGTGAAGACCGCGTCTTGGAAAGCGTAGCGTAGAACGCCCTCTGGCCTGATGGATAGACGACTTGCGAAAGGTGGCTGGTGGAGGCCGGATGAGAAAAGCGGAGGACCGGGATATCTGTCGCAAAATGAGGGAGTCCTATATCCAGCAGTAGACTGCGATAGGTTGAACAAAAAAATATGGCGTTGCGAAGGGTTACATATATGTATGTTTATCCGTTGTTCAGAACCTATATTAAAGGCTAATGCTTAGCTTGGGGCTAGATGGCGCTGTGTGTGTCAGAAGATATTGATTTATTACTCAAGTGCACTTAAAGTCGACATTTGCAGTTGTAATGGTGAACGTTTTGGAAACGTTATTCCAACAATAAGAATCAGAGTCTAGTGGTCGAGCTCTTTCTGCCATTATTGTGATTGTGCCAATGATGTAAAAAAGTATGGATTCGTGATATGCTCATAAAACTATCGAAAAAAGGGTTCCGAATGCAGTGACAGCACACATACGAATTTCGAATTTCGAACACATTTACATAAACAAAAGAGTACAAACTGTACTCTCTTCAGGCGGTTCGTTTTTGAGGCATGGATGACGTATCTACCTTTATATATTCAGAATATCATTGGATTGTGGCCGACGCGCGTCGCCGGCGAAGTTAAGGGGATCATTGAGAGGTTTCGCAGACACCATTTGTCTGGCACAGAATGGAATAAATAAAAAATGTTTATATATTTATTGAAAAAAGTGGAGCATAGTGACATGTAGTGCAAAATGAGGCAGTGCAAAATGGGGCAGGTGCGGCTAGGTGGTAATAATGATGAATCATCATTATCATCAGTTTATTATATGTCCCCACCGAGCTATAGCCTTAGCCGTCCACGCGGGCCCAGTGCGGATTGACCGACTTCACGCACAACCTATGAATCTCTTCGTAGGTGTGCACAGGTTTCCTCACGATGTTTTCCTTCAATATAAGAGCGTCGGATTAACGTACATATAATTCCGAAAATTAGACAATAAATTGGTACGTGGTGGGATTTGAGACCGATGCTCTGATAACGGATAAACATACGTATATACATATTTTTTGTAAAAACATAAGAACATAGTATAAATAGAAAACACCCAGACCAATACGAACAGAGATGTTCATGCACACAAATGTGTGTACTGGCCGGTGGTCGAACCCGAAACCCTTGGTGTAAAAGCCGGCGTCTCAACCAATTACACCACATGTGTCGTCAATTTAACTTTATATCTTTACGATCAAACACCAGATTACAAAGTCGGTTGGAACCTTTTACTCATGCGTTTCAATTAATAATAATTAATATATCTTCAAATTTATTATTATTTCTTTTCGCTAGTAAGATAGATCATGCTAACAAATCGCTAGAACTGAAACAAAACATAAATAACAATAAGCACAAATGTTTATCTCTCAAATTCTCAACCCCGCGGCAACAAGGCGAGCGTCAACCCCCCATTAGCCATTGTTGAGAAAACTTTTTAAAACACTCAAGGCGAGAGGGCACTTGATACCGTTCAATGGATATGTCCATGGAACGAGAAGGCTTTTAGTTGACTAAACAAGAAAATAAGCGCGCCATAAATACATGTTTCTTGGTCAATTATGAATATTTTGAACTAAAAATAAACAAATATACACTGACATTCACACAGCGCCGTCCAAACTAAGCATTTAACCTGTAGTATGGGAAATAACAACAGATAAACATAGGTACTTGAAGGGTCGGAACCACAGATTTCCCAATACAGGAGATGGGGCAAGCCGCGTTTTTAAGTGCGACAAATGTAAGCTCAACGAGCATACACTGGCTGCCAGTTTACGCTCTGTGAGACGAGTCAAGACGCACGAATATTAGAAGAAATTACCGTTTTTCCCAAAATGCCATCCTGTGCAATTGTAACATGCCATCATCGCAATGAATCAGTAAATTTCCAAGAATATAACTAACTTTTCACAGGTAAGAACCGAAAAGAATTGCGGCACTGGGGACCCGCTATAAACTTGGCGGCTTGTCCAGTCTAATTGTATATTCCGATGTCTGTGGTCGGAACCAAAGCGACATGAATGAAAGAGACAATTGAATGACAAGGATGAATTCCTTTTACTAGTTTATGACTATAGCTGCAATGTCAACTTTTAAATATGAAAATAAATACAAATCCATGATAGAAAAAATTCAAAATAAATTTGTACGGTTTTTGTATCATAAACTCTATGGCGTTTATCCATTCTATCCTCTAATGTACCCAACCTTGTTTGTATTAGGAATGGTTGGTTATAATAAACTAGAAGTACGACGTAATCTTACCTCAGAGCCGTGTATTTGTTCAAAGTAATAAGGGGAGGGATTGCAACCAGGCTGTACTACAGACGATGACGCTGTGTGTACCAGACCGGTACGTCTGGCGACGTCGGCTTCCTCCGTTATTGCTGTTCCGCAAGCCCGACTAATATATTGAAAGAGGCACCACTAACTAAACGTTGCGTACGCTTAATGAAGTAGCCAAAGCTTATTGATTTGTTTAGTTGCTCTTTGACTGAATCACCAAGGTCACATATTTGTTTTATGCTATAATTGATTTCTTTTTAATTTTATTTTTCTAGGTTATATTGTTATTTAATGTGAAATGATTTGTGTAATATTATAATTGTCTACGCTATCGCATTGGGAAACCTGTAATGTTATCGTAAGAATTACATGTAATAAATAAATAAATTTAGTTTTATCTATGGAAATATAATCAAATCATATCTGGTTCCGCCCGCTTACGTTTTGTCTCTGCTCTGGATAAAACTGGGTGTATGAATCAAATAAAAACGAGAATTATATCAAGACGGAGTTTTATTTTGCGAATGACCTCCCTCATACTTATATACTTTTCTTTTGTAAATACATTGCATACAGTCATGTTATTACATAGGAAACATGATGATGAAAATTTATTCAGGTAACCTTATTTTGTAATCCTGTTTCATATTGGAACATATTGGGCTTTTAATTTATTTTACAGTCTGTTTGCGTTCATAAGTTCTCATAGCAAAAACGTTAATCAAGCATATTTTGGATCGGTCGTCCATGTTTTGGTGTCGGTGCGTTTAATGGGCTTCAAACGTCTCGCGTCGTCTGTATAATATGGCGGCGCGAGACCGAATGACGTGTAATGGTAGCTTGTATTTTTTTTATTAAGATGTCGTTAGATTTAATAAGTTTTATAGGTTTTTCAATGTTATGAATACATAAAAGCAGATGTTTCTAATTGAAAACTTATGCACAAAAGGAAAGATATTAGGCCATAACAAGCGCCTGTCATAGAATAATGATTTTTTGTTGTTGAGTTTTAATCTTTTAATTGACAGATTGGCTGTGTGTACCATTTGTAGGACATTGCTTTATTCCATTTTGTAATGCGAGACACTGATCTGATAGTGAGTCTTTACTAAAAAAACAATAAATTTATATCAATATGATTTATGAAATTCCCAAGTTACTGATAAAAGGTCATTAGGTGTTTCAGGCTTGAATGCTGAAGTAGGCAGTGAAACCACTAGATACTGCGACTTAATTATTTTACGTCACTAGTTAGCAACTATATTGCGGTCCCTTTTCGGATCACGGGTGTATTGGAAGGGCTGACAGCATGATTGTTACGAGGAACTTTTTTATACAAAAATAGCGCTGGTGACTTCTTAAAATACTATTGCTATAAAAAGTTCTTGTAATAGAAGGAGGGTTTTGCCCAATGAGGGAAGTTATGACTGTAGATCTGGCCTTTAAATATGCAAACTCATTCCGGGTTACGAGTTGCGTAGGGAGGAAAATACGTGAAGCTTTCTCCGTAATATTTTAATAAGTAAATATTCCCTGTCGCACCGGAACAACCCTATTACAAATTTACGATTGACCAACATTTAAAGAGACATTATAAACTCGGCCATTAAAGTTTCCTAACAAACGCCGAAGTTTTCTAATAAAAATAACTCTTCTCGGAAAATCGTTTTGTTTCGGTTAGTGCGAAGTCCGTTACAACTAGAATTACAAAAGGCGTGCACGTTATGACATGGTATATATAGTTAGATAGAATCCCGATCATAAGTGCCAAATGAACCTAATGTTCTATGAAATAAAACTGTTTATAGCCTGTGAACAGCTTCACATATTAAATTGTTTATAGTAAATATTAAAAATTTATTTCTCACCATAATTTTACAGAATTTCATGCTTATTATATTGGTAACATAAGTAACAGCGAAATATAACAAAGAGATAAGACAATAAAAATAAATATGTATACAGTTGCTTCTACTCCCTTCTTATTTATTTATTTATTATGGACAACCAACAAATCTTACACTAATTTAATCTATAATACAATAACTTAAAATAAGATATAACATGCCAAGTGTAGATTCAATTACAGGTTGCCACGACATGCAATTGTGTTTAGTGTGAAAATACACTTACTTTGTTTATAAATTATGACTTTAAATGAAAAAAAAAACCATCAATCTTTAAGTTTAACTAACAGTTGTCTTTTGCTTTATGTTCACATTTTTTTGTCGACTATATTGTTGACTGTTAACTTGATGATTAGTATTTTCAAAGTTTGTATTTTTATTGTCTACTTGATGACATCTCGAATAGGTCTTGTACCGATTCGGTCAACCGCGATCCCATTAATAAAAACGTCAATTACTTTTTACTATAGCATGTAGTGAAACTCTTTTATTGGCTAAGTGTTTACATTAATAGTTTAAGAACATGATTGTTAAAAAATGCTGTTTCTAAATAAATAAAAAAAAACAATTACATTAGTGATGGGGTTTCAGAACCCCAGTCAATCTCCATCATCAGTATATAATAATGTTTAACCTTTAACGTTCCACGGTAGGTCACAGGCCTTTCCACACAGCATATTGAACAGGGATATTGGGCCGTAACCTAACACACGGGCTCAATTTGGATTGGTGGGTTTGGATTCATGACTACCATCCTAGGCCTCTGACACTTCACGTGCCCCTCGAAAAATGGAATGATCTTTCTTCACAGACTATAAGGTGATTCAGCATTCCGCAAACGAGTAATAGCACCCATGGGAGTTGGGACCTCATTATATAAATCGTTAATTTGTGTATAATCATAATCTCAATGTAAAGGCGATGTATTACAAACATAATTTATATTATCATTTATATTAAATTACTAGCTTTTGCCCGCGGCTTCGCTCGCATTAAATTCGGGATAACACGGTACTTTCATTTATCACTATACATAGGATTTCCCCTCCCTCCAACTTTAAAGGTTTTGGGGTCAATTTCAAATATTTTTTAGCAAAAAATATGTTATAGTGAGCTAACCTTAAAAGATAGACATATGCTGTCGCTGATGACTTTTTTGTAGACCTTTAAAAGGAGAACAATACTCTCATACATGACTTTTGTGTAACTTTAACCGTTTACTCAGCGTACGCAGCGGAAGCTCCAAGTATGAAAAAATACCCCCGATTTTGAAACATTCTTCATTGCTGCTCCGCTTCTATTACTCGTAGCGTGATGATATATAGCCTATAGCCTTCCTCGATAAATAAGCTATCTAAAACTGAAAGAATTTTTCAAATCGAACCAGTAGTTCCTGAGATTAGCGCGTTCAAACAAACAAACAAAGAAACAAACTCTTCAGCTTTATATAATAGTATAGATTGGAATCTTACTTTAACATGCATTAGCAATTGCCTTGTTGAGCATCGGAAAAAAAATGTGGTGACATTGACATTTATTCATATTTTATTATTAATATTTTATTATTTATATATACTTATTTATGTAAGCAGCAAGACATAGAGTTTAATTATTGTTATATTTCAAGTGTATTTTTATAAAGTTGTATTATTGTAATATATAATATTATGCTTTGCACCGTCACTTGGGCTCTGTCAGAACACCAGCGCTGCCGTGGCGAAGTTGATGAATCATTAGAAACTGTAAAGAACACGGCAGTATAAGCTGAGGCAGGGCCCATTTGACACAAATAATGTTTTTTTATTTTTTATTGTGTTTATTTTGTTTCATTTGTCTTTTATTTTGTTTAGTCTTTTCTTTTCACGTGTTTACTTTGGTTTATTTTTGTATTATTGTTTGTTTTGTATTTGTGGTCAAAAATGTTTTTCTTTCTTTCTTTCTTTCAAATTGTATAATGTGGGTGTGCCCTGTTAGCCGAGATGCTGTTTGATCAATCGAGTCTTTTATATAAACTACTGGTTAAATTTAATAGCGAGTATTTAAAACAAGGTGAATTTCTAGTCGTATAAAATGTTGCGTCGTTAAACCCACTGCCGTAAATAGGGGATAGATGAAGTTACGTGTTTTAGGTGTGAGCTATATGTTGTGTGCTAAGCAAACAAACAAAATAAAACTTTACTCAAATAAAATATAATAAAATCTGTTACATTCTTCCTCTTATCGTTTATGTTTAACGCGCGGAAATTACAGCGTCAAGTAGCGAGGCCATGTTTGTAATATATATATCATGTTTGTATAATATGATATAACCGATTTTTACTTTATGCATATGAATATATGTACTAAGACAACAGATTTTCGGTTTTTTTCCGTTATTTTTTACTAACCACAGTGCCCTCGCTCTGAAACACAAAATCCAACTCTCTTTTACTGATTCACGGGACGATATCAGGCACTGCGATGGTACCTATGAATCGTACTGAGTCTACGACCTAATAAAGTATATAACATCCACCATATTATTTGCGTGAAGCTGAAACAATACACCTACACAGCATCCGAACCCGCATGTTCGTGTTTGCTTCACGCAATTATAATTGAAAATACGAAATATTTGTTTTGGAAATAATAAGTAAACCCAAGCCGCAATAAGCCGAACCTCGCGCCAGGTAATTGGAAAATTATAAATAAANTTGTCGCGCCACAATCCCACCCATCAATTATTCTCTGCGGATGGCGCGCACCAATCGGCCATCTTGCGTACTGTACAGTACTGCCAACTGTCAAACGATAAAATAAAACGACGACCGGCCATTTTGTAAATTTGAATCAGCTCTGTGTAACCTTTTGAATTTAATAAAAAGGTTACGTGTGTTGTGAAAGGCCAGTTTTAAAATATGCGCGCTCATAAAATATTTTTATTACGTCTGCCGACGTGTATGTAGCAAATTGTGGTGCGGAATCAGCTTTTGTGTTGTTTTTTGTCGTACTACTCGCTTCTGACTGTGAAATAAAATTTAGAGAGTCGTCCACGCGATCTGTTTGAAAATGTGATTGATAATTTATTGTTATGAAAAGCTTCTACTAAAACTGAAGATGGTCACCAACTTGAACATAAAAACTTAGTGGCACTTATAAAATAATCTGGTACTGGAATGGAAACGTTTAATTCCAAGTGGCAATACTGGTTGAAATTCATGGGAGGAAGCGCGGAAAAATTAAGTGGGGCTTAAGTCGTATCGGAACGGAAACAAAAGGGAAATGACTAATTAGTGAAATGGGGCGAACGCTCCCCCCACCACTCGTTTCGCGCTTTACTTGTTTTATTAATTAAAAGCAGACTGTAGAAAAACTGAGGCCGCGCAGCGCCTGGCTGTATTTTTATGGAACAACTAACAAGACCTCTATTGACCGTTTAATGGTTTTAAACTTGTTCACCAATTCTAGAATTATAAATATTGAATTAACGATTCTGGTACCTATAAATAAATCTCTCTTCAACTTATTGCAGTCTTCTGCTGGACATAGACCTATTCTGGTCCAGTCCATGAGGTCTGCTTTCCTCATCCAGCATTAACAAGATGGTCCATCGGACCAGTGGCGTTCTACGCTACGGTTGCCAAGACACGGTTTTCACTCCAATATATACGTATCTCAACAACAGATGCAAGATATTCATCGTTTGCAACTAGATAAATGGTTACATGTCTTGACTAAAAACCTTGTCACCAAAATTGCAACTTTTGGTTGAAAAATAAATAAGTATGTTAGTATAGGGTTCTGAAATCATGTTGAATTTATATGTAAAAAAAACAATACTCATTGACTAAGATCAAATTCTTCACGATTTGATAAACATGAAAAAATTGTGGTTTCAAATATTTTAATATCAGCACTTGGTTTAAAGCCTACCACAGTTTCAAGTGTTCAAAATTAAAACGCTCTTTTATCACTCTTGTAGAGTTAATAACATCTTATGTCAACAGGCTTTTACTAATATAGGTTTCAGAAAAATAAGTTATTACTTTACGAAATTAAAGAGGCCTGAGGCGCAGAGTTAGGTTAAGTTGCGACGAGACTTCTTTGTTCATCTTAAGATTCTACATTCTGGTGTGTTGAGAATGAATTGTTTTCTTTATTTAATTAATAAATTTTTTGTAATGTTTGCTTAAAAACAAAGTCATACAATTATTTTTTCTAAGACTTCAATAATAAGAAAGAACATAGACTAGCTGAAGGTATATTTTAACTTTGAACCAAATGGAAAATCATTAAGACGGTTTCTTAAATAAACTTCATACTAACCGCGCGTCAAAAATGAAGACAAAAAAAATACTTATTAAGTATATAAGACTAACATTGAGAACCTCAACTTTGTAAATGGAACAAGCATCCGCGACAGAACTTAAATTCAGTAACTCATCGATAGCAATTTTTGTATCTAAATTGAGCTCGTTTTCATCCAAACTTTTACTTGAAATAATGATGTAACAAACTTTTGCTCTCAGAAAGAAAAACATAAGTAAGCACAATCCGAGTAAGTTCATAAAAGCTTAGAAAATATTTAATTTCTATTGAGCTTACTGGAGTAAAACTTTGAGTAAAGACAATCTGTAACTTGTTACAATCAAACATTTTATGACTACTTTTGTTAGCTAAAGAGTGTCTGGATAATTCCATTCGCAAAGAAGTGCTTCAGCTAAAATAATATCATCATCATCAGCCTATAACGGCTTACTGCAGGGCCTAACCTGCACAGTGTATGACCTAAGGCAATATGCCGTTACCCACAATGCTAACCCATTTAATAAAATAATAATTAAATAAAATTAAATAAGACTAATCGTGATACATTTGTACATTTTTCAAGGTTCCAAATTCACGAGTTTAATGTGTTGGTCTGTCACCCAATCTAATGGTGCTTACTACGTCTTGGATAAGGACTTAGACGAAAAGTTATCAGCTACGGCTTATGCCAATAAGCGGCTAATCAAATGTCTGTCACACCTCTGCTACGACCTACGAATGTTGTAGCAAGTAATGTGCTCCGCAGTAGTCGTAGCGGGGATAGAACGATGCGTAGAAACTTGGGAAGCTTTGGACTTCAAAGTCGAAGTCAAGTCAAAATTCATTTATTCAGAATAGGCTTACAAAAAGCACTTATGAACGTCAAAAAGAATACAAAAAATAAATTAAGAAATACATTTAAAATACCAAAGTAAAGCACAATAATGAATTTTGATACTTGGAAAAAAGCGCTTCTGCGTTTTGGCCTGTTGAGAAAGAAGCACCCAAGAAAACTCAACAGTAACAGTGCAGTACAGCCTTTTTTAATCAATGATTTTAATGTACAGATATTTTACAAACACTGCAGTAGCTGAGCAGTTTAAGACCATGGATTTTTATCACATAAATATTCGTCAATAGTATAGTACCCTTTTTTAGAAAGGTGGTTTCTTATTCTAGCTTTAAACATGTGTAAAGGTAACTCGACAATATTTTGCGGTACCTCAATATCTACTATTCAATATCTACGAGTAGGGCATGGTAATCTTTAAAATGGTCTATGAAACTCTATTACGTTTTGATGAGGTTATCTTTCAGTTTTTTACATATGTCTATCGAGTACACATTCTTATATACATAATATAATGAACCAATTGTTTTGTAAAGGTAGCAACTGTTGCTGATCGATAAAAGGTAGACACCTGTCGTAAGCGCATACATTTCGGGATTCAAGTCTACCTCATTTGCATGTGGGCATCATCCCGAAGGTGCCAGGTTCGATACCAGTATAGTATTAAATTTTTTTTAATGTCATTAAGTGAACGGGACGGTCAGATAGCTGGTGGTAAGAGATTTGCCTGACCATAACAGATGCAGTGATAAAGGAAATAAGTAACAGTAGGTAGTCATTATTTTCCATCAACACTAACCTGCGATTATACCGAACAGATTTTTATGTCTATTATAACCGGTAATTCTACTAGCGCTAGCATTTTTAATTATATGTATTAAGGTGTTTGCTCTGGTTTGTTTCTGTGCTTTTATTATCTTAGTAAAGTGCTACACGTCTGACTTTAACAACACACAGACATGATGATGATAATGCGACCTCACAGTGGTAGAATGGCATTCCGGTTGTGTTATACGTCGTAAAATAACTGCAATAAAAGTGATTTTACGCGAGTTCCAGCAGAAGCACTAAAATTAGGAATGGCCGCGTGCTAAGCCGGTTTATTTGCGTTGCATACTTACGTGGTCAGACTGGTTTTGATTTTGACGACCCATTTGGTGTAATATTTAGATGCCGGCTACTACACCAGGGCTCCGAGTTCGATCCTCGAGAAGTACAAACATTTGCGAGCATAAGTAAGTCTTGCTAACCTATCGTGGAGTATTATTATTATCATTTGAGTTTATGAGATTTGCAGTGCATCTGGCATGTTTGCCGATGCTCACGTTGACGACTTTCATGCATTATTAAGGAAAAAAATTATCTCAATAAAAAACAGAATGCTTGGCAGTCCCAACAGTATTTTAAAGGTGTTAACGGGAAGGTGGGATCATGGCCCTAATATACCCCCACGCAGGACAAGTATATTATGTTAATTAAAACTTTGGAAAAATTAAATTGTACAACAGTTGAGGTAAGGAAAAATTGTTACTGACAAATAATGGATCATGGCTATCTGAAATAAATAAAATAAAATACTCAATCATTTATTACCAAACCATGATGTATATAAGATGTAATATCTGGTCTGAAAGTAGATGTAGTGTCAAAAGTAGAAAGAGGTATGTTAGGATGGTATGGACACTTGGAGCGCATGAGTGAAAAAAGAATAGCAAAGCAGGTGCATTGTGCGAATGTGGAAGGATACACGAGCAGGGGACGACCCAGAAGGACTTACCTTGACCAAATTGGTCAAGTCCTTAAGAAGGCTGGGGTCCCAAGTAAGAGGAATAAAAGAGCTTGTATGAAAAGATTGATGGATGTGATTGAAGCTAGGGAAGTATGTCAGGACCGTGCAAAGTGGCGTTTCATCATCTCTGCCTACCCTTCTGGGACCAAGGCGTGAGCTTTATTTATTTATTTATTTATAAAATTGAGATCAGTGTTCTGGAACCGGTAGGGCATGCAATATATGAAGTAGGGTCATTCAGGCTTTTCCAGATCTGTAGTCACCTCGACCTTTAAGATCTTTTGTGACTCGCTTCCCTTTTAGAGTTCGTCTAAAAGTTTGGCACTTTTCAGAAAACTCAGGATCCTCCAGGAGCTCAACTTAGATTTTATGTCACTTAGGCATAAGTGGTAGTAGCCCATGTGAAAGTTTCGCTTCCGTTGTAGAGGGCTACAATTGCAGAAGGTCTCTCTCTTCTGCACACAAGAAGATAGAGAGAGACATCAAGTGTCAGAATCACTTAACTTCTTTTTGTGGAGATACCTTTTCAGCATGCAGTGTCCAGTCAGTGTCCTTACAATGGCTCTGACTTTGGTTTTTTTGAGCTATAGCAATTCAGAGATTCGCTTCATGGAATAGGCTTTTAATAACGCTTATGAGCATAGCCCGCCGGATCAGCAAGGAAGTGGCTGTGGGCTGGTCACGTATGTCGCAGAACCGATGGTCGTTGGAGCAGACGAGTTCTGGAGTGGAGACCGCGTTTCGGCAAGCGTAGCGTAGGACGCCCTCCGGCCCGATGGACCGACGACTTGCGAAAGGTCGCTGATGGAAGCTGGATGAGAAAAGCGGAGGACTGGGATATCTGGCGCAAAATGGGGGAGGCCTTTGTCTAGCAGTGGACTGCGATAGGTTGAATAGAACGCTTACGAGTGAGCCGCCTTTTGAGACGCTATCCAGTAGTTGAAAAAGTCCTCGAATAGTTTTCTTTCTAATATTTTTTTACTTAGACTTAGGTCTCACCCTCCGATTTAACGATAGGTTCAAGTGAGGTTATTATTATTATTATTTGGGTTTTGAGGGCTATTCAGCTTATACAGACCTGTAGTCATCATACATAAAGTAGGTAAATCTTTTATAGAAGATGTATAAAGTTTTCAATAAGGTACCGCAAAATATTGTCGATTACCTTTACACATGTTTAAAGCTAGAAAAAAAATCACCTTTCTAAAAAAGGTACTACACTATTGACGAATATTTATGTAAAAATCCGTGGTCTTAAACTGCTCAGCTATTCAGTGTTTATGATATATTGTTACATTAAGGAAAATGAAAATGTTTTTAAAAAGGCTACACTGTTGAGTTTTCTTGAATGCTCTTTCTCAACAGGCCAAACCACTGAAGTGCTTTTTTTTTCAAAGAATCAAAACTCATATTTTTAGTTTAGTATTTTAATCGTTTTTATTATATTTTTGTACATTTTTTGACGTTCATAAGTGCTTTTTGTAAGCCTAATTTGAAATAAATGTTTTGACTTTGACTTTGAGTCACTTCGACCTAGAAGATCTTTTGTGACTCGCTCCTCTCTTAGAGTTCATCTAAAGTTGGGCACTTTTTAGGAAGTTTAGGACCCTGCCCAACTTATAGATTTGATGTCACTTGGGCATAGATAATAATTACCCAAGTGGATATTTCGCTTCCATTGTAGAGGACCACAATTGCAGAGTAGGTGCATTGGTGTCTCTCTCTTCCGCGCAGAATCTGCAAGTTTCCGAGTCACTTAGCTTCATTTTGTGAAGGTGGCTTTTCAGCTTGCAGTGTCCAGTCAGTGCCCTTACAAGGACCCTGACCTTGGGTTTACTGAGCTGTAGCAGTTCAGAGGTTCGCTTCTTGATAGGCTTTGATTAGCGCTTTTGAGTGAGCTGCCTCTGGTGACTCTAGCCAGTAGTTGACAGAGTCCTAGGAGCTTCCGTTCTAGTTCATTTTTCCTTAGGCTTTCAGGGATGCCACAGACAGGTTCTACAGTCTTTTGGATGGCGTTGGCCCCAGCCTTTGCGAGTTCATCAGCATTTTCGTTGCCAATGATGTCAGAATGACCTGGTACCCATTTGAGAGTTATTATTTCCTCCCAGGTCATTTAGTTTGGTCACGCAGTCTTTTACCAGCTTTGATTTTAGAGTGGTTGAGCTTAATGCTTTTAGAGCTGCTTGGCTATCGGAACATATTGTTATTTTGGTTAACGCAGTTTTCCAGTCGATTCGCTTCCGCACATTCTATGATGGCGTATACTTCAGCCTGGAAGATGGAAGCGTACTGACCCAAATTGGTGCTAATGTTAGCCCTAGGTTGGTCTGTAGGCTCCACATCCTACTTTGTTACCCATTTTGGAGCCATCTGTGTACCAGATTTTGCTGTCTGTGCAGGTGTCGGGGCTTTGAAGCCATTCCTCCCTGCTCGGGAACTCCACTTTGTAGTTTAGTGAAGTTGAGTTCCGGCAGCATGACATCGCTTTCATGGCCAGAATTGGAGTACGAAGTGTATTTTCCCTAAGGGATCTTAGTGTATTTGGGCTCAAGAGAGGTTCTTTATACTGTCTTCACCTTTTATACTGTCTTTGTCATGTACGAGTATATCATTCAATAGCAATGTAGCAGAAATTCATGTTTCACAATTTAAACTTTAGTACTGCGGTTTCATATTATCGCATTGCAATCTCTACACACGTACAATGTAGCTGTCGACCGGCAATTTTAATGGCGATCAGTGGTTCGTAAGTAATTTGAGGTTCCATGCGATTTGCAATTGAATAAATTTGGCTTGAAACCCACACGGGATAATGGAACGTGGAGGGAAAGTTGGGCTGTTACAATTGATTTCGTGTTGAGTTGTTTTGTAATGAATGAGAAATTGAATTTTAATATGACTTCTACTAAAAAGGTTTTTTAAATACAATAAGTAATTATGTTCACAGTTCCTTTTATTAACATCAATAGACATAGTTGGTTACAATGTTGTGAACAAAGATTTAATAATATACTATACATTGTACAGCAAGTATTAATACGGATGTTTATAAGATGTCCCGCAGTTCAGTGTGCCTCTTGGCATAGGCTTTTTCAAATGACTCCACTGGATTCTGACACGCGCTACCCTTCTATATTGTTGGCCAACTGTTAGTTTAAGGTCATCCTCTCAGCTTATTAGTTGGCATCTTCTACTTTGCCTTACGTCTCTAGGATACCAGTCAGATACTAGTTAACACCACTTTCCCTAGGATCTCTGACTATGTGTCCAGCTAACCTAACCCCCCATCACCATCACCATTACTGCTGTTATAGTTAGATTTATCAGTGACTTTTGATTTTCTCTAATTTTGCTGTTTGTCACTTTGTCTTGTTTCTTTATTCCAATCATATTAATTGAGTCTTATAACCAGTAACAACACTAGGTGCAGTGTCTACTTTTTAAAACACAAATGTATGAATATTCGTATTTCCCGGGTCAAAATCTAGCACTGCAGTGGTTATCTATACAGACAACTAAATACCGAGCCTACTACCAAGTGTTAGTCATAATTATTTACGTACACATTGTTTCTACATTTACAGTGTCGCCATCTTGCTTTGTAGACAAGTAATAGTGTCTTTAAGCTTCCAGTTAGTATTAACTTGTCGTATACTTTATAAAAATTACTGTATTAAATTAATCTAAGCTGTCAAATGGCTTATGCTTGTATTAAATTATTTTGTAACATTGTATCGAGCAATTTTTAACGATTGTATTGGGAGCGTCGGTGGCTCAATGTGTGGACTGTCGCCTTCCTATCGGGAGGCTTGTGGTTCAAATCCCGCCACGTACCAATGTGTTTTAGAATTTCGAAAATATATGTACGTTATCCGACGCTCTTACGGTTGAAGGAAACATCTGAGGAAACCTTCATGCACGCCTGCGAAGAAATATCAGGTAGGTGTGTGTGAAGCGCTCCAATCCGCACTGGGCCCGCTGTGACGACTAAGGCCTAATCACCCTATACGGGTAGGCACGTGCCCCTCGGTGGGACGTCTAATGAGTCTGATGATGATGATGAATTGTATCTATTGTTTCGAAATGTAATAGTCTCAATATAACATTTATACAACCCAGAGATGTGCAGTTGGCGCCACCTTTATGAACACTTTTGTTGATTATTTAGTAAAGTAATAATGTTGACTTCCAATTAAAGGGTATAAATACTGATTGTAAGCATGCAGTTTATGAATTCTCTGGTAAAGTGTGAAAGAATAAACATCTCTTGGAAACTGTTTAACTGTTTATATATACTATCACAAGTGAATTGTACAAGAATTGATTTATATATTAATTAATTAGCGTCAGTCTCGATATCGAAGCCATCTAAGAACGCTCTGAACTTAGCTAATCTTGTAACTAGTTCAGGAACTAATAGACTCCACACTTGGCCCTACAGTGTTGGTCAAACTGTAGCCTCTCGAGTATCTAAGTGGATGAGAACTTCCAGAACCTATGTAATAGTATCAAGTTGTGCAATTAGTATTAGTGTTATAACGTTATACATGAGTGTGGTGCTTCATATTCATAATTCGTTTAAGTTTTAACCCTAACAGTCAAGTATAATTATTACTATTTTCAGAAAATCTTTCAATAGTGTGGGTTTGTGATTACGGAGGATTTTATAAAGACTAGAGATAGTAAGTAATAAAAGAAGTACGTAAGCAAGCAGCAGTCTTTATTGTCACCTAGTTTATTTATTTATTATATACTTTATTGCACTTAAACATCAAAATAATAATAAACATTCAGTACAATGGGCGGCCTTATCGCACGAGGCGATTTCTTCCAGGCAATCTTAGGATGGAGTGGAGTGCATTTTTATGCAATCAAGATATACCAAAAAAAATAACTTATACCTAAATAAATATACGTAAATAGACATTCATACTCATATTAATATAAAAATAGGAAGAATAAAAACACTAAATATATAAAACAGACAATAGCTACGAAATAAAATAAATATGCATATACATACAACTGTACATTAGAGCGTCGGTGGCTCAGTGGTGTGGACTGTCGCCTTCCTACCGGGAGGGCTGAGGTTCAAATCCCGACACGTACCAATGTATTCTCGAATTTTCGAAAATATATCCACGCGTCTATCGTGGACGACTAAGGCCTAATCACCCTATACGGGTAGGCTCGTGCCCCTCGGTGGGGACGTTTAATGAGCTGATGATCATACAACTGTATATGCTAAAAGTAAATATATTATAAGAAAAGATAAAGAATAAAAAAAAGGAATTGTATTTAATAACAAATTTATAATAAAGCAGTAGAGAAACTAAGAATTAGTTGAGAGAAAGTGTTTAAATAATTTACTTTTAAAGCTCTCAATTGACTGAAGATCGCCGAATTCCAACAGGTAATGCATTCCACAAAAACTTACTTAAAGTTTTTACTATTTGAAATGGATTTATTCATCGGGCCTTCCCACCTTTATATTTTGTGACGTGATCAGGAAAATATAGTTCTAAGTTTGATATTTTTAGCGATTAGACTGTATTCTATATTTTTGTGTGCTATTTTCAATAACTATATCATTTATATCTTTTTTGTGTGCAATAAATAAATGTATTTCCATCTAAACTCAGCGTTTACACTACTACACCACGGGGGTAGTTATTTGCAGGTGGCGAGCAAAGAGGAATGCCAGCACAGCTGTGATTTATGCGCGGTTCCCGGCCGCACTCTGATAGCTTCACACTTCGTATTTTTCACAAACTTTTTAATAACAGGTCATAAATATACTGGGAGCGAAATGACCTTCATCTTTAAATTACTCGAAGTTTGATTTATGTACTCTATTTTTATACTCTATGGTACATTTTATGTTTGGAAGCTTCGATTTGTAATTTGTTATTTAAGTTTTAAGGCTAAATGGTGAGTCAACAACCCTGAAGTCTTTATTCGTTTTCCATGATGTGTAAAAAGGTTGGTGCACTGTGAGATGCGCAAGGCTATTTGATAATACGAGTAATATAAGAAGTGTCAAAGATATAAGAGAAATTATCATCATCATCAGCTCATTAAACGTCCCCACGAGCACGAGCTTACCCGTATAGGGTGATTAGGCCTTAGTAGTCCACGCGGGCCCAGTGCAGATTGGACGACTTCACACACATCCTTCGAATCTATGAGAGAAATAATACAATTAAACATACACACAAATATTTATAATTGGAGATTTAGTTTGGAATACAAACAGACGTGTTCATTATTTATGCACACAAATGTTCGTACCGTTCGCCCGATGTTCAAAACGTGGTGTAAGAGCCATGGGTTGTAATACTATTTATATGAAACTCTAAGACGCAGCTTAGGTACATCTTTCTACTACTTTCTCTTAAAATAGTACCAAAAACAGCAGTGATTTATTCGCAGTAAGGACTACATCCAGACTAGAATATAGTACAAAGCGACAGGAAAAAACCTCTTAAAATAATATATTTATGGCTAGCTCAGCTCCAACACTTCATTCAACTCAGCACCTTTTATAATAAGTGCTTAATGTTGTCAAACTATTTTCTGTTATTCAACTAAACATTTCCTTTATTCTGTCGTCGACAAAGGACTTTTGGGTCAATAAATGTGTTTTCTTTTGCTCACGGCTCTTGTGTATTGCCTATAGAATATATCGTATATGTATAGCAATAAATCTGGCGCCACACCGCGTGTCGCGTTCTCTATTATCGAAGAAATTGAAATATAACATAAACACTCCGCACTGCTGCACGGCTGATATAAAAGTATTGTGGGCGAGGAAGAATCTTGCATTTTCGTTTTCGGTTGCTATTTGGTAGTTTATAAAATAAATGTCTCGTTCCTTGAAAGTATGAATATATTGTACAAGTACTATTGAAAAAGGTAAAATACTTAATATGCTAAATTTCAGAAATGAACATGGAGATAAAAAATGTGCTTACTTAGTAAAAGCATGACACCTTGGTAGGAAACATGCTCGCGCAGTTAGAGATAATGCACCTAAGCAAAGAAAACTTTCTAGAAACTGTAAGAGAGTTTAGATTGCTTGGTATAGATGTAAATACCTCCATAAATTGGAAAGCGCACGTCAATAGGGTAAAGTCTAAACTGTCGAGCTTTTCGTATGCACTACGTGAAATTAAAAAGACAACAAATATGGAAACGGCAATAACAACCTACTACGCGTACGCGCACGCTTGGCTGAGCTACGGCGTCATTCTGTGGGGCAACAGCACGGATGCAGGATCGCTTTTTACTCTTCAAAAAAAGTTGATCCGAATCATTGTAAATACAGATCAAACTGATAGTTGCCGACCGTACTTCGTTAAATATAAAATATTAACCTTATCCAGCTTATATATTCTAGAGATATGTAAATTCGTTCGTAAAAACAATATTTTTTTTACATCACGAGTAGATATTCCATGTAAATATTCATTACGACACAAAAATAAATTAATATTGCCAACATCCCGATTGTAAATAAAGTCTTCTAATACACTAACATCTTTCTGTAAAAATATATAATAAATTACCCGATATATTAAAAAATGAAAAGTAACGATATATATTTACCCGAAAACTAAAACAGTACCTTATTAAAAATCATATTATTTGATATTAATGAATATTTTACTGAGTCGTAAACAGTTTTTAAACGTCAATCCTACTGTAGTTTTTAAACTACCCTAAGTTTAAAAAAATATTCCATTTTCTCACGTTTTTTGTATTTGCATTTGGTAATTATGGTATAATTCAATTATATTCATTATGTCTTCGATCTATGAGGAGTTGTATTATAATCCGGATCATTTTGCTACATTGCTGTACATATGTTAATAAAAAAAATTTAGAAAACCCATAACGCCTTCGTGAAAAAGGCGTATTTTGACTAATTGTCAAACATCAAGATCAAGGAGTTAATAGGCCGTGGGTGCCAACAATCGCGTGCAAAGTTATTGTTGTTGAACATCTAAGACAGTGACAAGTGGCAACGAGCAGCATTTGAAGTTCAGTGTTGTACCTATGATATTGGTCAGCACCGAAAAAACCATCGGGACGACTGTTATTTCTGTGTTGTGAATTGCAGGGCATAAATAGAAAAAAAATGACATATTCTGACTTGACCTGTCTCTAAAGGCCCGTACCCAGATTTTGTCCGATAACAGACATCGAAGTCACCTTAAATGAACAAGACAGTGATTATTGAGTCATTAGCGGAGCCGTACTTTTCACTCAAAACGATTTAAGTGACTTAATAAAAGACCTTGACCTTTTAAAGAATAGGTCTGAGCTACTAGCATCCAGACTTAAGAGAGAGAATCTAATCGCCCCAAGGCACAAAAGTGTCATTTTACCGTAATCGTGAAAGAAATCATCTTCCATTCCTTTAGCGCTGAAAAACGATATTGTTTTTTGTAAATGATATTGGTGGACTTTTGAAAAAACCAATGGGTCTTTCCGATGTACCTAAGCGTTGAATGGAGATTGTTTATTGACAGTTCAAGAGAAGTTAAAATGTCCTTTTGTTAGATATTGGCAATAATATGCAGCTGTCCCCATGCTTCACTCACCAAAGCTGAAGGAGGAATATGAACACTGTACGTCTTGTTCTTAGAAAAACTCAAGTACGGGAACACCTATGGGTATAAAGCGAGAATTTAAAAAATATTGTTGAGTATCACACGAAGAGTATCGATGACCATGTATTAGTAAGAAAAGCAGAAAAAGAAGCTTCATACCTGTAAGATACGCAAACAAATCTTAAATACGCTTATTCGTTTAATTTACCACATATGAGTATCTCGAAACTACACGTAAGCATTAAAAAATAAGTATGCCGTTTTAATCTTGGGTTCACAATATACTAAAATATCATAATTGTTTTGCGGCACCAAAATCACTGTAAACCTGTGTAATCATTAAATAAATGTAGTGGCTATTTAGATTAAATGCAACTATATAAAATTTAATAAAATTACTAAATTTAAAATGTTATGTTTCCTCTCTCCTAGTCCTCATATTGCGTGCCCAACAGGGACAGTAACACTGATTTCACTTTTATGTAATTATGGTTTGGCAATAAATGATTGAGTATTAAAGCATATATGTATGCAAATAATGACAAGACCAGACCGTGACGTGTGCTGAACTGAAACAATCAAAAGTCATATTGACGGACATATCAGCTGAGCTTTTTTTTGCGATATGTCAGTGTGACTTTCGAGTATATCCATACAATTTGTTTGGCATAGACATCACTGGTTTTTATAAACTAACGCAATTTTAATATAAAATATAACTTCTGCAGCAGCAGACTGCATGACTCGATAGGTAATTTATAATATATATCACTTCAAAATAAAGTCTTACAAAAATAATTGACTATGTTTCCTTTCATATAATTGAAAACCATCCGAAAATCGAATTCGTCAATACATGTTATCTAAACAATGGCCAAACCACAACACTAACGAGGCAGCTATGTAGTAGCTGATCCGAAGCAAGTAACGCATCAAATGTTTCCAATCACTGTGCCGTTCAGTTAACTGTTTTCTGTGCCCGCCCCCCGGTAAAGCCTGCGACATTAATTGAACTGTAGCCCGTGCTCGGTACACTGCTTCCCAGTGATGTGCTTGGTGATATCGATGGCTGAAAGGCATTTTTTTATTAAGTTCATTATGTGACAGGGCGGTTGGATCGCTCACCCTAGTGAAGTTACGGCTGACTATGAAAAAGGCAGTGTTGAAGGAAATAATAATATTAAATAAAATAATTAATTCAGTGCCAAACACATAATTATAAAAATATAAATTGATCAAATTTTAAATCTACATTTGAATTAAGCACTGAAACGTGCCCAACATAGCTTTATGTCGAGGTACATATGAAGCACCGCGACACTGATCTTCCGTGTGCACCGGGTGCAAAAGAGAACCTGCGCCAACGCCGTAACAATATTAATAACAGCAGTAGTCACTCCATCAACACTGCCTAGCGCCCGCCACCCCAGATAACCATGTCGCAATATATGTGGGAATTTTACTAGCCTAACCTATAATGCCATCAGACAGAAATAGAAGTGAAAAATCACTCCTATTTCACAAGATGATATTTGGCACTGCATCAAGTAAATGTGTTCATCAAACAATATTTTAATCATACCAACCACCCTTTACTAGGTGGTACACTCGATACTGAGTCGTCTAGGTAGGTACCACCACAGTGCCAGATATCATCCCGTGAAACAGTAGTGTTATGCCACTTTTGTGTTTCGGGATGAGGGCACTGTTTTGAATTACGGTATAAGAGACCTAACATCTGTTGTTCTCGGGTGTCGGGGCGCAGTGCGGCATTGGATTGGAGGAAATAACTGTCTGTCAGTTGTTGGTTCTCCTTTTAATGCCGCTTGTCATGGTCTGGCGTATCACTTACCATCAGGTGAGCGTTCAGACCGTCCTGTACACTTATAACATAAAAAATAAATTGTCTTATTACGGGCACATCGGGTCTTTCCGCTTTTCTTTTCATTTAATAATGAACAATAATTTTGAGCGTGTTCGAATATCAGTATCGAAAATCAGCTTATAACAGGCCACAGGGTACAATCCTTCCTGCACAGCATAGCTATGGGCATGTCCACAGCCCTAGTGTGCCCTATCACCAATCGCTTGTAACCAGTTATCGCTCGAATAATGTCGCGAATAGACTAATGAAATTATTTTGTTTTTGGAGACAATCATCCTCAGATATTCATTGACCATCAACAGAAAACCATTTATTCATAAACGCCATTTGCTTGGTGTAAATATGACAATCACGGTATCAATACCGCGGGACGTGCAAGAAGTTAAAAAGCACGATGACAAACAGAACATCTCCAAACGTATCTCAGTTTAGCAGTGCGAAGTTAAATCGTAGTACCGCTCAATTGTACAGTTGCCCAAACCAACACCATTCAATGAGAAAAGTCAGATTCATATCGACGTATTTGCGTAGACATCACTATGCACGGTCCAATCGGCCGGAGTGGGGTCAATCAAGTGTCGCGCAACTAGCGGGTAGTTGCACGAGTTTATCAATGGCAGACTGTGTGGAACTTGGATACGATTGGTAATTGCGGTCAACCACGCCTGGTCGATGCTGAATGACGATACAAGGCATGGTAATTTGATATAAACGTAATGCATTGAGAAGGAAGGAAAAAGGGTCTCAAAATTGTGAGAGGCAACCCAATATTACATAAACTATAAAAAATATATCAACCGATCCATCCATATTATCGAGCACGGGATTTCCCACATAACATTTGGGTAGATTGGTCAGTGATCCACCATGTGGTTTTTTAAGTGCTAAAAACTACCATCTAAGATGGTAGCTGGGAACAATGGTTAAATACCTCCCAAATTACGACGTAACTTAAGATATTATTATTCATTAACTCTATAACCAAAAGAATAAAACTTGTAACTTCTAAATACTGCTTATTTTAAGCCTTACTTAAATTAATGGATTTTTAATGCCTCTAAACTTTGCGTGAACTTTTACATATTAGATTTTGTAATTGTCAGCAAATGTTTGCTTATTTTAAAGCGGTTCCGGAACGGCGAGACAAGCTTTCATGACCAAAATAAAGGTTTTTGATCCTTAACATTAAGAGTGCCACATAAATTAATTAATTAATCTTATCGATTCCGAGAAAGGGCGTAAGTAATTTTACTCAGAAGTGCGACAGAATCTCGATTGTGACCTTGTTCGAAACGAAGAGGTTTATAACTACTCGTCGATCTAAATACGCGTAAAAGATGACTTAGACTTAGACTTAGGCAGGTACTTGAGTTTATTTGACTAGCAGTGCTTCGCCGTATTACCTCCGGTATAAACTATTCTCCCGGAGTAAAATGTAGCGCGAAGCTTTTACGTGTCGTGAGATGCGCGCCGATGGTATAACAAACTTGATTTTTCTAAAATGAAAAGTATTTTCTTAAATAAATGTAGCCTATGTTTTGAATTATTTACATCGAGCTTACCTGCCAAATTAGTCCGGTCAAACGGATTTCCAGCCTGTTTTAGAATTTACCCGGATAAATACGCAGGACAGGCTCTGTAGCCGATGCCGGGATCGACTGGCGATATACGAGGTGATGAAATGTCCTCTCCAACGCAGCGACGATTGACCGTTCAGAATCCAAGTAACCAGGGACGAGACCCAATCCAATTGCGTCTGTGGTTGAACAGGGGATTATATTCCCCGAAACTGTCACAAACGCATTGGAGGATGTCTTCAAACCCTGGACTGGTCTGAACGGAGGCTGTCAACGTCAAATGAGAGTTTATTTCTCCATCTGCTTTTGCTGACGATATCGTCACTCGTTGCAGAGTCATCGGAAGAGTTTGCTGAGATGCTGATAGCCATAAATGATCCTCCGACCGAGTTGGGCTTTGGCATGAATTTGGATAAGACGAAAGTCATGTTTCACCAGCGTGTCATGCCACAACGATATGCGTCGATGACGTCCGTCTAGAGGTTGTGCCAGGAGTATAATCTACCTGGGCTAAACCATCCAACTTGCCGGCATAACTTCAGAGGCGGCCTAGTAGTGAGGATTCAGTTGGCGGGCCGGCGTTCGGGTAAGCTACGTTTATGTCCT
>PQWD01009550.1:0-56586 GCA_019425675.1 Leucinodes orbonalis
AGAGGGTTCCGGACCTCAACCCACAGCGATGCCTGGGCGTAGGCCCCTTCCAATGTTTGTAGAGTGGAGGTGTCCGGACCTCAACCACATCGTTATGCTGGGCGTAAGCCCCTTCCAATGTTTTAGCAGTAAAGGTTTGGACCTCAAGCCCACAGCGTCATGCCTGGGCGTAGGCCCCTTACATGTTTTATGCAGTCGAGGGTTCCGGAACCTCAACCCTCAGGTCATAATGATTAGGCGTAAGCCCCTTCCAATGTTTTTAACAGTAGAGTGTTCTGGACTTCAACCCACAGCGTCATGTATATTAACCTATCACGATGGTTGGCCATCGGAAGTGTAACCGGAAACATATAATCTCGAGTCCTCTTTCTACTTTGGAAGACACGGAGCCGTTTGTCTCGGTTGATCTGAAGATCTTGTTACAGTTTCTACTAATATGCCTACAATTTATGTTGTTTGATAATAATAGTGAGTTAATTATTATTATATTATAAAATTTCATTAATTATACTTTTGACATTCACTGAATCTCCTAGAGAATTCTCTAGACTCCTTTATTTAGTCTTTTGTAAAAGTTCTCTACAATACGACAGTGAATACATAAAAACATACTTCTTTTAAAAACGTCAGGTCTTTTTTGTTTTAGACACGTCAGTATCATCATCATCATCATTACAACCTAATTATGTTCACTGCTGAACGAAAGCCTCCCCTAATGTATTCCACGCGGGCCGATCTCTAGCAGTTGACATCCATCTGCTACCCGCCACCTTAACCAGGTCAGACAAGTATCTAATGATAATTGTTTCCACAGTTTAGTCATCCGTGGCAGAGTATTTCTACTGAATCGTACTGCTAAAGACAACTGATCATGGTGTGAATGTAGATGGGAATTCTGTGGTGGTGTTCGGTAGTTGCACAAGAGCACAAAAGTAAATACCTACAAATGAATTCCTCGTAGAAACAGGAGTTAGAAATGACGATGAAATTGACGATGCGAACCGCTTTGCTTGTCTTCTTACTTTCATTGATGAATGCAGATACAAGGAAGAAACGACTGTGGTGCCCCGTGATATAAAGCGTCAACATATTAAGCATACAAAGTTTTTATCGATTCAATTTATAAATGAACTTTCAAATGACCACGGAATAGAATATCGCAAGGGGAGGTTCTGGATTAATGTGAAAATACAAGAAGTTATTAGTACCTTTTAGTTATCGTTTTCAGAAATATATACGAGTAGGTATGACCTTAAGATGTGGGATTAATCGACACTTCGGGTAAAATTAGTGATGCAACGTGGGCAGCAAGAAAAAAAGGCACTTAGCGTCTTTATTTTTCTTGTTCATTTATTGCTTTTACAATGTTATATTATAAGCTCTACTGTTAGTTACTGCAATAAATACTGTAGTATGTATATTAAAAAAAACCATTGAATCCAAATTTAAACTCGTGTATAAAATAATTATGATGTCCTTTACATCTTTAGTAATGCATTGTTTGACGACCCACGATCCTCAGGCAACACCAACATTTGTGTAAATGAACATGTCTGTATAAATTGGTCTGGGAGTTTCTATATGTATTATGTATGTATTTTCAAAAAAGTATATAAGCATATTCATCCATTTTTAGAACCCATATTACAAGGTAATGCTTAGTTTCGGGTTAAATGGCGCTCCATATATTACGTGTGTGTTATGTTAGAAATAAATTATACCAATCACTATACGTATGTGTCGTGCGCCTCGGAGATTTGTTGGTTGATGTTTCTGCGTGAGTGTGCATGTAGTTAGTGTATTTTATCTAAGACATGTAAAAATATATATGTCGTTGTGTTAAATTGGTCCACGCAATATTCGCCACAGCAATGTTGAATTATTACTTAATTTAACGGTGACTTTTGCAGAAGAATACGAAACTTGTTCGCTAGAAACATCTAATACAAGCAAATTCCTGAGGACAGCAAACATTACTGAACGATCCGTCAAAATGAGTAATGACTGGAGCATGCCATTCTCGATATCAACTGTTTTATTTTATTCGCAGAGCTTAGCATATAAAGAGTATCAAAAAGAACATTAGTTTTACCGTACATTACTTACGCCTTCCTTTGATTGCACTATTCAGGATATTTCTGTGTTTAATTTTGTGCATTATAAAAAATCTTGTACAAAGATTACACAGTAAAATTTTTTTCATCGGAAGAATAATAGTCAAGTAAAAATCCAATTACTAATTTTAGGATTATCTTATGAAAGGCTTAATGCAACGACCACATAACCGTAGGTAGTTGGTAATGTCATTGCAATACATAATGAAACATTAACAGTTTTCAAATTAAAATGTATTACAAATGCACACATAAGGGTAGTAGCTGAATTATATATTCTGAAAAAAAGTACTTTTTTATAAAATTAAATTGTAAATCACAAATGTAACCTAAAAATAGCTCAGATTGCTATATATGCACACACGTTTTTTCCTGACGAGTCTTTTGTACTCTTTGGTATTGTTTTGTTATTACAAAAAAGGTTTAGTTGTGTAAATAAAACATTTAATAGTCCGTTGATTTATAAAGTTATACCTAATATAAGAGTTTTTGTAACTATTTGTGGGTGAAATCTTTTCCTATAAAAGAAAGCTATTTATATCTATGGTAAGAATATCCGGTTGATCTTCATAAACATAAATTGAAATCTAGAAATACGATACTGCAAATGTAGCAAAGAATTCACCTTTAGCCTGATTGGTTGGTGGAGGTTAAGGGATGATCGAACACGTTACCTTAAGCTTCTTTTAAAAAAAAATCGGTATATCTTCCTGCTAGACAATCTTTAATATATTTCAATGACGTGGCATAATAAGAAAAAATAAATAATAAAGTAAATATAACCTTATAATAAACTAGGTTAAGGCATGGACTAAGTTTTAGAAGTAGTAGTACCTTGTATTCATATATCTGTGAGTACTTCCTTTAAGATTAGAAGACGAGATGCCGGAGGTTATACGAGATCAATTTCTTTAATGTTTAAGATTTTCAGTGCCCAAATTTTGTATAGTAATTGCCAATCAATCATGATAATTGTATCTTCAATGACACAGAAAATGTATTTTATAATGTTTTTAGTGTAAACTAAATATGATCTCACAATTTTCTGTGTGTAATACCACCACCCTGAAGGTATTAATTTATTTAATCAGAATGACCCGAACGCGCGACAACTTCTTAGTAAACATGGAAGTGTATAATGGATCAATCTTCGAGGAACAAGAGACGGCCCAAAAAACTTATTATTCTTAGTAACGTCTATGCCTACTTTTTCTGCATTCACATACTAGGCTTTTTTTTAGACTTCCCTGTGACGCCTTAGGCTGAAGTTTGAATCCCGGGCACGCTTAAGGCATTGTCTAAAATTTGAGTCAGTTTGTAATTTTAGACTCATAGAAACATAAAGCTCTCATCGGTAAAAGTATGAAAACCGATCCGAAGATATTTTTACATGAACCACTTGATTATTTTAGGTGTTACTATTAGTTAAAAAAATATTTAGTCTTAGGCTAACCTACTTTATTTTATAGAACAAGGTCAACTTTGATTTTATACATAAATACAAAATAAAATATCTGTATCCCATTTAGGCGAAAACATTGTCCACCATTTTGGCATACTTCATATTATTATTTGTATTTCAAGTAGTATTTAATAATTAAGTAAATACTACTTGAAAAAATAAAACAAATGCATTTCGTGAAAAATATTACAAAAATGTTTCGTTATTGTTTTATTTTAATTGACGGTTTCAGTCTTTATAACATTGGCTATAACTTAACAACACGAGGCAATGCCATTAATTAAATTTATACGGGTGAGTTGAGCCAACTCATGTAATTTTGAGCCTTGGTATTTTTAAATATTATTTATGGGCTCAAGTACAAACATATCCTAAGATTCCTGCGGCTGCATGATGAGATTTTTCTAGTGGAAATCTTATTACAATATTATTTGTATTCCGTTTCGCAGATCCTTACGTAACGAGATACCACACGAGCCACTGTTTGCTATGTAGTTAGGTTTCGTTGTTGAGAAATCCCCTTCTTGAGACCATAACCAACTTGAACACTTTAATGTTATTTATTTATTTTTGGGAGATTAACAGTTTTAAGACACTATTTTAAAGAA
This sequence comes from Leucinodes orbonalis, assembly GCA_019425675.1. Classification (NCBI taxonomy): domain Eukaryota; kingdom Metazoa; phylum Arthropoda; class Insecta; order Lepidoptera; family Crambidae; genus Leucinodes; species Leucinodes orbonalis. The sequence goes on from PQWD01009550.1 coordinate 4,185, forward strand.
TAACAATATGATAAGAATACAATACTTATTAAAATCTGCACATATGAGTATTCAGTTTACAAAAGTCATATTGAGCTAACACAACTTTACATGAAATATGTACTTAACCAAAATTGCATAGTCCCTATTTATAACATCAAGATTCAAGAGCCTTAAAGTACTCTTTCGCCATTTATCTTTTATATTTATCGAGGGAACGCTTGTGAACAACAGTTTAACATCAAGAGGCAAGAAGGAAAAACTACGACTACTACGAACTAGAAATGTTTACTTGCTTGTAGTTAGTATTCGTGTGTACTACATTTAATACTGAACGTGGTCGAGAGTAATTCAGGGCAGTCCATCTTACCAGTGGCAACTTGTGCCAAGAAACAAATGTCGCTTATGTACTTGTATGGTTACTTTAATCCAATGTATGGTTTGCCAACAGATTTATTACATAGATATCAGCCATTTACTATGCATTTTGTCTCCTGATATTTTTTGGTGAGAGCCCAGCGAGCTTTTTTAAGTTTGTTGGTATAAGTAGCCTGTTATCCTGTGTCCAGTAATATTTTACATGATAGTAGGTACAAAGCGTAGTTATACATAGTTTAGTTTACTCCTAATAGATAGTCAGTAGAAACGCATGAAGCCAAATACATATGATAGTTTTATTATGAATTGCTTTTTTATCATTTATAGGCAGACGTTTGACCGCCATCTGACCTGATGATAAGTGATGATGCGGCCTAGGATACATCATGCCTACCTAGAAACAGCGTATTCACTCTTGCCTTGAAGACGGCCAGGTTGTAATGATCGGGGCACACATAAGGAGGGAACGAGATCCATTCCTTTGCGGTGCGCATTATGTACGAGGCACCATAACGCGCTGTGCGGATAAATGGAATGTCAACCACGTAAGGATGGAACGCACGTCCGCGTCTTGTATCCCGATGGTGAAAAGGGGCTGGTGGAATTAACTCATAATTGATAGTATTGTTGTGATAAATATAAACATACATATCAAACTTAGAACAACTGGCGTGGGCGACACCAGCCACTGCCAACGGCCTCGTGACCGGAGGGCCTAGCGCCCAAAAGGGCTCCAACGTACACACTAAGGGAAAATGATTTATAAAAATGAAAACCTACAATAACCCTCTACGTTATCGATCTCCAAAAGGGTACCCTCTAGCTTAAAGTGAACAACTACAAAATCAAAGGGGATGATATCGTATTTAAATTTCGTATTCTTAAACAAAGTATACTCATCATCATGATGATGATGATTCGTAAACAAAGTATACTCAGCATTCAACCGAGTTATTCGGCCTAGTACGAGTATCAGAAAATCCGATTATCAATCGTGTACTCGACTCATTTCTACTTCTCATGTTGAAAATACTGTGACAGGGCCTAGATAACGTGTTTCGCTGACGACAAGGCTAGTCCTCTCAAAAACACTCACTCATTATTTTAAATGAATATGTCACTAATTTCTTTGTTAAACTTATACCTGTTATTATTATGACTTATACTGTCATTATATGTTAGTCATTGTTTATCTCAGTAAGAAATGCGTTTTCTTCTTCACATTAATACGAAATAGATTTATTAAGAACAGCTCGAGAGTAAGACAGTTGCTGTGGGAGGAAACAGCAAATAGTTGTTTACAATTAGTATTCAATGCTGGTAAAAGTTACTGTAAGTTGTAAAAAGCTTACTTTGATGAGCTATTCAGTGATGTTATTACCTGTAATTTGTATAGGTAGAAGACAAAAAATGCAAGTATATGCAATTTTAATACATAGATCAACTTCTCGTATTTCTGATAAAGTTATTTCCATGTTATAAGTACTTTTTGTTTTTGTAATAATTTATCTAGAACTTTTCGTTCGTAAATATATCATTATACTGTAAATACTTAATACGCGGCCATTTAGTCCAAAACTCAACAGCCATATTTATAGAAACCAAAATGTCGACACCGCAAGTTACTCACTCTCGAAAACTCCTTTAAACAAATCTTTTTGTCAATGAATTACTTATATAACTTTGTAGCAACGCACAATCAAACGACTTTACTTGGGGAAAATAAGTACCGATTTTGAGTTAATTTAATAAGCTAGGTGGCAACAGGAAACAGTCTTACAGAACGTGCTACGAACGAATTATAACGAAAAATCTCTATTTATCCTGCTTATCCGTGAAATTAAAGTACTATGGTACTGGAACTATTTGCTAGCTAAATAAGTATAACTAGGTATATGATTCAGATCAAAATTAAATATCTTCAATGTAAATTATCAATAAGTGTACTTTTAGGAACACATATACAGGAAATTTGTATTAATTAATAGTTATATCGATAACTTGACGATAACTTCGTTGCTCTGCTTTGGAACTACTTTTACGTGTAATTATTACAGGCAGTAATATGCTTACCTACATATCTATACTAAATAATAAAGCTGACGAGTTGGTTTGAACACGCTTATCTCAGGAACTCCATGACCGATTTGGAAATATATTACAGTGTTGGTAGCTCATCATCGAATATATGCTATGAAAAAAGGGGCGGAGCATCAAGCAAGAGTGTTTATAATCTGGATTTTTCTTACTGAGAGCTACCGCTACGTACGCTATGTAAACGGTTGAAGTTTCACAAAAGTCATGACTGAGAGTATAGGTTCTAAATAATTTTTGCGACAGCATGTCTATCCTTTAAGATTAGCTCAGTAAAATTTTTTTTTCATAATCAAATATTTCAATAAAAATGCATTATTTGCGAAGGTGTTTCATACACATGATATTAAATTATCTAAATAAATAAGTTATTATGACGATCATTTAATTTAAAACATAATTTTCCGTCATCATTCGATTTTAATGTATATCTGAGAAGATATCGCAGTTTAAACTCAACTATTGAAACGAATTAGCGGGTTAACGTAAGCTTAATACATAATAACTACAGAATAACTCTTCCACGCGGACGAAGTTATGGGCAAAAGCTAGTTTTTTAAAATTTTGTCTTTGTTCGCGAACCAGGCCAAACTCTCGTGCCTGTGGTTTAAGTAAAATATGTATACTACAGTGACCTGGGCGAATGGGGTAATTAATAAATGCCTTCCCTTATAATTTTGTCACAATTGAAGAACTTAATACTGATTAAAAAATTAATCAACCTGGTGAACATTTGTTATTGCACGGTACTGATTATACATCTTTCTTGATTTTTTGGCTTTCTACCTTGAAAACTGCAAAAAGTTCAATTTATAATTTCAAAATTGTAAAAAAATACTATTTGGTCATATGTACCGTATATCATATGCATGAAGAAAAAATTGTTATTTAAGTATTACAAACAGACACTCGAATTTAATTTAAATATAATAGATAATAACTATGTAGATAAAATGTATTAATTGTTTAAAATCTACGCTACTGGTATTTACACGCGTTAAAGAAGAAAGTACAGAATTTATGTTGGTCTAGATTACTGTTATTTCCACAATCGTTTTTTTATCACAAGCTAAATTTGAATCATACTTTTAAGGAGTTTTATATATTTACTACTTTTATAAAAAAATTATAAAACATCGAATATTCTGCCATGTAGTTTTCCCTATTAAAGAATTCTCTTGCAAAGATTACAGAACATTTAAATAATATAGGCTAATACTAAATCTTCAGAAAACAAAAATTATGCAATTTCGACCATACCAGAGACTAGGGATTAACTCTTCATTGCTATCGACGGTCAAAATTGAAGAGGTGAGTACGTTTAAACTCCTGGGCATTACTATGGATTCAACATGACGGAAAAACCACGTCGATACGGTGGTGTCTAAACTGAGCAAATTTTCGTATGCACTGCGCGAGCTTCGTAAGGACACAAACGTTGAATGTGCCCTGATAGCGTACATAGCCACGCTGCTGCCTGGATAAGATATGGGATACACTGTGGGGGAACGCCACCAATGTGCAATCAGTGCTGATCCTACAAAAGATGTTAAGAATAATAACACACACTGCACCAAGAGACTCTTGTAGGCCGCTGTTTGTAAAGCTGAAAGTTCTGACTGTCACTGGTTTGTACATTTTTGAAATATGCCGTATGGTAAAAAAACCTGAGCACTTTGAAAGAGTCGGTGATTTACCTGGAAAATGCGGATCACGGCGTGAAAATAATTTAATAATTCCTTTGGCACGCCTCTCAGTGTATAAAAATGGTCCATACTTTATGGCTATTAAATATATAATCACCTGCCATACTCATTTAAATGTCTCCAGGGTATCAAATTTGAAAGAAGTTTGGAAAAACTACTAGTGTCGAAGGCATACTACTGCTTAAAAGAATATTTTGACGACAAAAGCCTGTAAATTGAATATGGATATTTTGATGTTATTTAGTAGATTAGGATGCATGACTATTGAATATATTTGTTTTTTTTTTTTTTAATTTATTATTTTATTTGATCTTAATTTTATATTAAATTGTAATTATTATTTATAAATTCAATTGGTTATTATGATTTATGAATTCAATTGTTAATGTATTTATAATTAAAAAACGTACAGAATTGTGAGATGAAGTTAAACTATGTACCTATTTTATAATATCACTAACACCTTGAAAAGGTAAATTTGGAACTAGCAATAACAACTGCTACTTATTATGTGTGACTTGTAAGTTGTATACCACTGTTGCAAATTTAAGTGAATAAATGAATTATGAATTATGAATTATTGATATAAGGATAGGTATACAGCATAAGCAGTTTTGCGAATACCAGGTAAACATAAATTGTGCAGTTTCCAACATAGTCAACACGATCCTTTTAAAACACAGTCATGAAAACGCTGATAAAATATTTTAGTACAGACATGACAATTCTTCTATCCATTAGTAAAGTATGTATTTAAGTAACATAAAGATTCACACACCATCAGCTCATTAAACGTCCCCACCGAGAGGGCACGAGCCTACCCGTATAGGGTGATTAGGCCTTAGTCGTCCACGCGGGCCCAGTGCGGTCGGGACGACTTCACGCACAACCTTCGAATCTCTTCGCAGGTGTGCATGAAGGTTTCCTCACGATGTTTTCCTTCACCGTAAGAGTGTCGGATAACGTACATATATTTTCGAAAATTCGAAAATACATTGGTACGTGTCGGGATTTGAACCTCAGCCCTCCTGGTCGGAAGGCGACAGTCCACACCACTGAGCCACCTATGCCCAATATACTGCAGACAGGATCATGTTATTCCGACGTAAATAAAGGATAGAAAATTACGCATATTTTTTTGCAAACATAATATTAAGATCCATACTCTTCTAACAAGTTACAATATTGAAGTATCGGCATAAGCAAAGGGCATCAGGAATTTCTTTAGCAAAAGTGAGCCAAGAGCTAATCTTATTGCCCTTTCGGGCCCATAACACCACTAGCTTACACCACCGAGGGTGCTATTAATATTTTTATATCTGTATGAACCAAAGAAATAAATTCAACATAAAAATCTTAGTAACAAAATTAATAATTATTGAAAATATAAATACTAAATGAAATAATATTTTTATTGCACCTCTAAAGAGCTGTAACAAGCAATATATCAATGGAAGCAATATATCTCATATATAATTATGTGACGGTGGTGCAAGCTTATGGTGATATGAGCCCGAAAGGCTTATTTCAAGCTGGGCAAAATCAACGCTCAAAATATGTAAATGGGGAGAGTTTGATGTTAGTAATAAATAAAGATTAAACGATTCAGTCTATATTTAAAGAATATATATTTACTACTGTAGAATAAAATTATAATAAATACGCTTAGTAAAAATGCGTTTTAAAATATTTCCAAGTTTTTTTTTAACTATTGTGATAATTAAATCACTTGTTAAGAATAAAATAATATGTACGTAATAAAAACTTGTTTTTAACAATATACAGGGTGTTTGGCCCATGGACCAACAAGCTTTTTTGGGGGCTTGGGGAGTCTTACGCCACTTTTCCCCGGTTGACGCAATATTTAAAATTTTGTTTTACTTTTTCAAGATTTTAGAGATTGGAAGCTCTTAATTTTATTCCTGATATGAATCATATCAAGTATCTAAGTATTCATTTAAAATAAAAATACATTACAGAATACAAGGAAAAGTCATCTAGTGATTTTGCAACAACATATAAAAAGTTATAACGATTTCAAGGCATGAATTTGGGTATAAAGGTAATAATAAAAAGTCATATTTCTACTACCGTGATACTTAAGATTAATTTATATTTATTAATAACAGGTCCCTATGACAGAATAACCACTCACTTGTAAAATTTCTTCAATAGAAGTCTTGCTAATGTTGACCAGCCCTAGCATCTTGGACCAATGCCGGGGCAGTTTGATAGCGCCAGTTTTCAAATTTTGAAGATTCATTAACCGTTTTGATTGGCTGAACGACCCCATCACAAACGTTAATATTAACACTTGAACAATAATCACTTCATATATAAACTTTTTAATTTGCGAATGTTGCGTTAGTTACGAAACACAAACAAGTAGAAAGTCGCGCAGCTAAGACTAGTGTCTTTGGCGGCGTCAAGTCTCCAACTGAAGCGAAGTGTGTTCGTAGTCTCGGAGTTGTCGTCCCAGAGGTCTATATTAATTGGGAAGCTTGCCTTGGAGCTGTGACGTAATTTTTTAAACGTGATAATTTGCATTGCCGAAAATTAAGCAGATTTACGCCTTTGTATCGCCCGGTAATTATGAAATAATTAATATTTGCGGTTACCCTTAAGTGTCAAACAAATTAAAAAAATTTCAGTTGTTATATTTTAATACCTCGTACGCTCACAATTAATTTTGGAGCCGAGTCAACTACATAAAATAGTTTATGGCTTAGATTTTTTTTCAGTATGACTATTCAAATTAGACCGACTCAAAAGCTAATGAATGTTTTCTTTTAATGATTGAAATTTATTTCAATCGTACAATATGTGGAAATTCCTTTATTGATTTATTTACATAATATATGCATCTGTTGATACTAGAGAGAGCTTAAAAAACCTTTTACAATGGAAACCAAATTTTCTGGTTACCTAGATACATCCTACTTGACAGATTAGTAATAAATATTTTATATCAAATCCCTCAGTGAACTAAGTATAGATATAGGAAATTTCCAACATGCGGGGGTTTTGGTTGAAATTCCCTCTATGATAGAAGTCATTTTAGGACCCTTGGTCCAGCATCGAATCATATGAATGAAGTTGTAGTAATCGAAAATAGGCGTAATAAGGGCAAAACGCGTTGGTCAGAAATTAATCGATAGATGCAGTTGAGAAACTATCAAAAAGGGCGGTCATTGGTTGGGTGAACATTAGGTTGTTTTATAAAGATAGTTCTTATCATTTACACTTTGCGTTGGGTCTGCTTGGTGGGCTAATGACTGAAACTTCCGATAGCTATGCTGTGTGGGATCGCTTGTGCTTTGCGGTTGGACGCAATGGTTTCTAGTTCCGAAATATAACACAAGCTTAAACATGAATAAACACTGACCACACATTTGAATATTAACGTCTAAACATACAGTGTATATACCTTTTGTGAGTACCTTCGTTTATTTAAAACAATGTACCTTTTACGAATGTACCTTTTCATCAGACTTTTTTGTTATATTTTCCTTTGAGATAACGAACTGTAAGAGCGTTAAGTCGCCCTTTAACTAAGTGATTTGAATACTCTGGCCAACAACTACTCGGCTTTGTGAGCAGTTACTATTAAAGGAAGTGCAACGAGTAAATATTGGCAATCATATCCAATACCATCTTCACTATACCACCCTTGGTTTGGTCCGATCAATCCCTTGCATTGGGGATGGCAACAGCACTCTCCCAGCTGACCTTCCTATCTCGCCGCGGTGGGCAGTGCAACTAAGCTTCTCTCCTCCGTGTACCGATCCGAATACCGATGTACTGATGACGTTAGGGTTACGGTGTTACCTTAGGGTGGCGGGTACCAGATGAATATCACGGTAATTTGGGAAGGCCTTCGTTCAGCAGTGTACATATTAGGCGGTAATGATGATGATGATGACTTAGTACTGTTTATTTGAAATTTAGTTAATCATATAAATAGTAATTTTTATACATGGTGTATTACTACATAGTATAAAACAAAGCCCTTTGTCCCTATTTCACTATATATATCTTTAGTATACATAATTTCATTTTTGCCACTTACATTGCAAACGTAGGCTAAACCCTTCGAGCTTTAAAGGTCTACAGAAAACTCAGCAATGGTATATCTCTTTCCATAACATTGTCACAATACCATATTTTGTTATTTGTTATTATTATTTACTTTTTGGTCCTCTACAGCATTTAAAGGAATGTTTTCGAAGATATTACAGATTTAAATATTGCGGTACGTAGTTTGCGGCGGTACCGGCCGACCGGGGAGACGGGAGCGTGCCTACTACGAACATTACTATTGCACCCGTACGAAAAGAGGGCGGATTGCTAGTTTTAATTAAAAGATTGGAAGGTCCTTATTCAATAACCTATAAATGTATTATTTCTGAGTGATATTAATGAATTAATACGTCATAAATTCATAAGTTAAATCATAAAGTTCAATTGCATATTTGACGTAGTATTATATATATCAATATTAAAAAAAATAGTGAATTATACATTTCTGGCTCTTTTTATGTGGTTCGGTTTAAATTATTTATAAGTTTTGACTTATAAAGAAAGTTTTAGGAAAATTGAAGTAATTGCATATTTAGTTGATTAAATAAAGTTCACCAACAATGCATGTAAAATAAAGTTAATATACTACAGTAGACGATCTTCAAATTATTTAAATTTCGTTGGTTGCAAACGTGATGCATTGAAGGCCATATTTTAGCAAGGAGGATTTACGATTTATAGTCTAAGCAAAGTGTCAATATTTGGAAAATTAATCGTATATGAAATTTCTGTAAGGGCATCTATAATAAGGACCTCTAAAATAGAAAGCCTAGCTTTCTATGTAATGGTAAATGAAAATTGCAACGGAAGATAGAAAACATATCATAACAAAATCAATGGTACAGGTAGTGTTCATTAATTTTAATATACAGGGTAAAATCGAGAACATCTGCGATTGTTATCTTATATATATATATATAAGAAAAAAATACTTAAAAGTAATAATTTCGAATTCAATATTTTCATATTACCCTGAAGGCAAATTGAAGCTTCTTACAAAAGAGTTAAATGGATTTTAAAAATAGCTTGTTGTTATTCGATATCGCTGTACGATGCTACCAAGCACTACCACGAATGAGTACCACGTTGTCGTGCTAGGTAGCACCTTTCTGGCACGATCACAGTGAAATTTAAGTGTTTTGACTAACTCTGAAATGTTATATAAATGTATTGTACTTGCTGTACAGCAGCATTTAAATAAGTTTAATATTTTTTTACCCGTATAAAGCGATTTTTTTGCGGGGATCATATACATATCACTGATATACTATATATCTTATTTATATATGTAGCTAGCAAGACCTACATGTTATTACACCCAAGATATAACATTTTTTAAAACATACAATAAAGTATGTACATATTCTTTAATCAATTTGTACAACATTGAAATTAAGATGATCATTCGTGGTCGTGCTGGCTAGCATTCAACACGGCACGAGCCCTATGTAGGGTGTTAGTTAGTACACGCGCCCAGTTGCGGATTGCGAGTTCACGCACAACCTTTGAATCTTTTCGTGCTAGGTTTCCTCAAGATGTTTCCTTCACCGTTACAGTGCGTCAGATACGTACATATTTTTGGAAATTCAGAAATACTAATCTTTTATACTGATTATTATATATTATTTGTGAATGTCATAGTAGTTATGTATTTAAGTATGTTTTTTTAGTTTATTACTTTTTATTTGTTTTTATGTATTTGTATGTATCTTTGTGTATATCTATTATATAACCTTTATTTATTTATGAACATTGTTTTATTTATTTTTATTTGTCTCTCCGCGCCATTTTATTTTTCTTTTCTGTATACCCAAAGGTTAACTGCAGAGAATGCACTCGGCATTAAATTCGCCTTTGTACATTATATTATAGTGGTGCATTAAGGTTTTATATAAATAAAATAAATACAGCAGAAGGCGATAGCCCACACCAATGAGATTCTGACGCTCACATAGTCATATTAATTTAAAAAGTATAAAACTGGCGTAGAATTGCATTTCAAAATGTCAGTGGACCGGCCATTTTCTGTCTGCTCGGACAATGAGTACCCAAACGTAATAAAATGAAGACCTCATTTAGCGAGCGTAGTTTATTCTGAGACACGATCTGTCGTACACTAGCTAAAACGCCGTTATCTGACGAACATAATTTTTCTATATAAAACTGAAAACCCTGTTTAACGGAAAATAACTTCGGATAAGGCATAACCTATAGTAAATGCTTATTATCTTAAATACAGGGTAGTTTGGATATGATAAAAAAAATGCGATTTAAAAACTAAACTTTTAGCCTGGTAGAAATGGTTAAATAATTCTATCATAATTTTGAGGCCAGTGCCGAACAAACTCTTCAGCTATATATAATATAAGATAACTAGTTTAATTGTACCGACATAAAAATTATTTCACCTTCTCTACCTAGCTAAAATCTATGTGCTTTTTAGTTTGAAGTTGATATATTCTTTTGAAATATTTTTGTAAGTGCAGACCCTTGCTTTCGTAGATACTTCCTTTCTACAATCACAAAGGTATTGGATTGTTATGTGGTAATATAATTATAATTCTAAGATGGTCGCCGAAAAAAGGTTTTTGTGAGAGATGAAGCTCTGTATTGCTAAGGACTACACTTTGTTTGATTTTGTATCTCTAGGTAACTTTTTAAGCTCCAAATAGGATTACAATATACTTACTAAGAACTACATTAATGTGCATATTGTAACAGTTATTATTGAAATCGTTATGTTCATTCGAAATAAAAGTTAGTAACTATGGAATAGTATTGTTCGACATTTTGTGACCGGATTATTAAAAACAGGAAGTAGATTCTGAGAATAGCAATAGATACAAAAATATGTAACCATCCATCCAAGTATGTATAAATACTACAAAGAGTTAGATACATTATACCAACAGTACGAGGTAACCTATGGGGAAATTATTACGATATAGTAGTAATCAGCTTAATAGATGTTTATTTGTTCATTCAGGCAATGCGAGGTCAAAGACCGTATACCCATGAATTTAATTCTTAAAATATACACATTTATTGCAAGTGTTGAAAAATTGGTATCGTAGAGTCATCTCCAATTGATAATTTCTAATTATAAAATACTATGTTTATATTAATTATAAAATACTACGTTTATATTGTAAGGTAAATGATTAAAACAATTGAAGGAAGCCACCGACGCTCTGAACGAGAGTTTAAATTAATATTGGAAATAAAAATATTGTTGCAATGCTCGACACATCGTTCGCATGAAATAAAAGTAGCTGATTTGATATATGAACTTCACCTATAAATCAAACTAACCATTCCAGAACTAGCCTAAGAAACAGCCGTTGAAATTGTGAAGAAAAAATTAAGTCTACCTAGACGGGGAATTCGCTTATACTTAAATGGCAATATTTACCTTGGATGAACATCATTCTATATATTGTAACTATGGCAACAAAAATAAACTAAGAATACTAGTTACGTTAGACATTACAGGGGTATTTTGGGGAAATATCCCTGTAATTCTTGTTGTTGTTCTTTGTAATTTTCGGGGGCGATTTCAGGGGTTGATAAATAATTGACGAGTGTTTTTAAATAAACCAATAAAATATTTGCTTTTTATTCGGCCGCTGATTATTTCATCAACAAGCAGCGTACGCTTAGGATAGTACACACAATATCGTGATTACACAGAACGATGCCCATCTTTCTTTCCTTCGAGAAAGAAAAGAATTTAAATATAAGAAAATAATTATACTTGTTAATAAAACGGAACTTTCATCATACCACTTAGTTTACTCCTTGCGACAGAAACAATAATATGACATTAAAGAATCATGTGCCACTTTATATACCACTACCTCTGTCAACTTATCCGAATTTACAGGGATACATGGAGAGTGTGCGCGGCCGGCAACAACCACATCTTGCAATAAAGCCTGCTTTCCATTAAACTTTGATATACCGCACTATCGCTCATTATCTCTTCTAATCAAAAAACAGAGCAAAACCATTAACGGTTACTCATTATCCATATCAAAACATGTGGGGAAATTATCGATCGATTCTTGGGCATTAAAAATGTCACAGCCTTAGATTTTTATGTATTATATACTTTTCACAAACAGGCAGGCACGTTTAGCTGTGATGGAGACCACTGGTGTAAGAGCTTATTTATTGAATGAAGTTTGTCAGTAGTAACCCCTTGTTGTCTTGACTTTGGTAGTAAATATAAAAAAAATATATCCTCAGACGCACGACAGTTATTATATCTTCAGACGCACTCCGCGCCATCTAGTCCCAAATTAAGCATTTTTAGGGGTACTAAACAACTGATAAACACACTTAATAAATAAATACATAAATTATAAATAGAAAGACCCAGACCATTAAAAACATAATGTTCATGCACACAAATGTTTGGAATGCCTTGGTATTGAAACCGGTACCCTTGGTAGTAGTCAACGTCCCGACAATCACACAACATGTGTAGAATATTACAAGATTTATAATAATAACAATACGCGCGTAAGGACGTGACGACCCCGTCTCCGCTGTGAGTTTCACAAGGTCAGGACTCTCACCTCTGGCTGCCTTCATTGGTTGTCCAGAGTGCGGTGTGCAAGAGCTACATGCTCGAGGAGTGGAAGTGAAAGATGCGTTAGTCACGAGTTGGTGCAGTTGTCTGCGCAGAAAGCAGTGTACACCTCTCGACACCCTAGCCGCCTGCGCGGTGTGCGTCCAGGCATTACGCGCATAGTGGATGCCATTAGCAGTGGCCAGTCACCGTCAGCCTTAATTTTCAAGATTGAGACATTTGATCTGGCAGGCGCCCGCTGTCTCAATCAATAGCCATAAACTAGACCAGCAATTACATCCATAGCCTTATTTTTTTCTTCTTATATTTGCAATAGTCCTTGCACCAAGCGGGTGCTCGCTCTGTGTGTACTCCCATAGTGCCGGCAGAGCGAGCGGCCGCTCGGTGTACACATCACAACTCATTATTTTGTCTCACAAAGCCTCTACGTGTTGGACTCATCCCCACGCAGCTTCAAAGGACGGTCTATGAACGTGAACTCCTAACTGAGACTACAAATAATAATAATTATGATACTTATAGGGCCTATATTATACTGGTATGTTATTATAACTGCAGCAATTTTAATTTTGGAACTACGACTTGAGTAAGTGAACTAGACCTATTATTGAGGCCTAAATGGCCTCTAAATAAGGCCCTTTAGGCCTCATTAGTAGTTTGGCAAGATATACACCACCTAGCCTAATGTTTAGCTCAAAAAATTGCGGAGGGATCAATACTATGAATTTTATCATGCTAGTTCTTTGTATGGAACAACTGTTATTATTATGCAACGTAGCATTATAGATTCATCTATAGTTTGTTGTGATTTTCAACCCGTGCTACGCACGACCGCCTTGAATATTAAAATTATGGTTTTATTTGATATAATATCTTTATGAGTAACGAAAGCTATTGACGGCAGATATCGCATTAAAGCTTTTTATCACTGATTATTCACCAAATATTAGATTATCGTTATCTGATTCATGAGATTCAAATGGATACGAGTTATTTTCAAACAATACGGTGACTTTTTTATGCTTTCAATCTACTAGACTGTTGTACCCTGAAAAGCATTAAACTCACAGTGGCCAACTTCTATTGGGCTTAAGGTGCCTTCCGAAGAACGAATCTTTATTTTGAGCCAAAGCGGTGATTCAGATACAGATTGAGTAGCAACAATATATACCAATGAGCGTCAGTGGCTCAATGGTGTAGACGGCTACCTTCTGATCTGGAGGATGCAGGTTCAAATCCTGCCACGTACTACGTCTTGGATATTATATGTACATTTCCCTGACGCTCTTAAGATGAAGGAAAACATCGTAAAGAAACTAGCGCACGCTCGCGAAGAAGTTATCCGCACTGGGCCCGCGTGGACGACTAAGGCATATGCACTATGCGCGTAGGCTCGTACCGTTGGTGGGGACGTATAATGAGCTGTGGATGATCACGTGATTCAGATTGAAATGCTTAAGTAAACTAGTTAAAATGAATACACAAGGTAACTTTCACCCCGACGGATTGAAACTCACGATCAGGTCTTGCACCGATTTAGACCAACCTTGAGACTACTCGACACGGAGGTAGAATCAATGCATACTAGCTTAGAACCTGAAAATTTATCAAAATGATTAGAAATGTATTGAAATTCGTTTCAGTTTGCGAAAATGAAATAATTAGTTATAATTATCTTTTTCATTACAGCTATATTATGTCATCCACTGCTGAACATAGGCCTTCCTCGAAAATTTCCATTTCCATCAGTCCATGGAGGTTTGCACTAAACGGTAATTATGAATGTCGTCTATTCGTCTTGTGGTTGACAGTTTCATGGTACGCTGTTGAATTATATGATAATAAATATAATTAGAACTAGAGCATAAACTGAAATTAATGTAATTCATATCTCATTGTAATAAGCTTATTTAAGTTTGTATGAGAAATAAATGTCTTCTTTATTACCTATTATATTTTCCAATGCTACTAAAGCCTACAAACCACACGTGTGACCAGACAGAAACTTGTCGGTTCAAAATCCAAATATTTATTGAATTTAGGTCCATCCAGTATACTTATTAATGACAATTTAAAAAGTTGATTTAATTCCTTAAATGGATTAGAAATAACTTAGTGAACTAATAGTTTATGTAAGCTTTGATAAAATTAATCCCATGTTGATTTCACAACATTGCAGTCCCTTGTTTGTTGTGGACTTGAATCCATTATGGCGAAGCTTAGTGTATCATGTTATCTACAGGCCTGACTAATCCATTCAAAAAACCTAATAGCTTACCGCCAACATAAAAGGGTGATGAAGTAGATTATTCATTATAAATCGTGATACATGCGTTTTTCGTACAGAGATTCACCAAAGGCTGTTCTTATATTCTTCAAGGGTATCTTTAATAACTGGCTTTGAGGATCATATTACTCAGTATCTCCAATTTACTGACAAGTTTTTTATTTCTTTATAATATGAACTCATTTGTCTATCTCCATAGTAAGAGGGTTTAGTTAGCCAATGAAATTGCTTAGTACTGCGAAGCATGTTGCAAGTTAACAAGTGCGATTCTTAAAATTATTAACAGTTTTTTTAAGATTTATGGTTCAAGATATTTATTTCTCAAATGAATACAATTCCATTATTAGAGTTATTTAACTGTGCTGTGTGTAGCACCACCAATACCTTCGGTCTAAGAATGTTATTAGTACATGAAATATTTCGTTACTCTATGACCGCTTTCCAGTAAGCAGCATAGTCGGCGTTTCGATCACATATAGTTTCTATGGTCGAAGGGTCGGCGACTGCATAAATTCTATGAGAATGTGTCAACCAATTACTGTTATGTTTTTGTTGTATTAGGTAGTATAGGATGGCGTTTTGTCTCCTCTTTTATTTCGATAATACTCGTTGTTTAGTACCCATACCCACTAACAAGCTTTACGTTTGACTTGGGACTAGATGGCGCTTTGTGAATGTCAGTGGATATTTAGTGTTAGTCATAAATATTTGAACGTATAAATTGTCTAATGTATTTACGTAAACATGTTCTAATATTTCAAAATCAGCGTTGTTGCGACGCTTGCCATGGGCGCCGCTCCAACAGCTGAGATGGGACCTTTTGACGGGAAGTTTTTATATTATTATTATCCTTAACATTATCTGTATTAGTTTTAAAGGATCTTATTCCATAGTATTTTTTTTAAAATGGTCAATAAATATTTTTTCATTTCATTTCATTTCATTTCTATTATCATGTCATTTAACAGTCGCCATCTTTGATTTGTAGACAAAGTTAATAGTTGGTCTTTAAGCTTTCGCTTAGTTTCAACTTCTAGTATATTTTTATTAAATAACTGTATTTTTTTTTGTATATAAATTTAATTAAAATTAAACTTACAATATAAAAACACTTTAACACTAACAACAAACTAAAAACCTTAAAAATAAAATATTATAATTAAATAAAATAATATAATAACTAAATAAACACATTAAAAGAACTCCCTTTATGTAAAGTTTCGAAGATACTGGCAGCGTTACCCCTTTGAATTGCTAAACTAATTCTTTGACCGAGGTAGCTGCCAGATCTCCGGTCTCCAGTGATGTCGACTAATCGTTTGGAAATTTCTTTAAAAAGCCTAATACCGCTAGGGCCCCACGGACCAAGGGTCTCGACACCGAATGGGACAAATTCATATTCAGAGCCTAGACCCCTGTATTTGTACGCTTTGGCTTTTTCAGCCGCCTCACACGCCGCATCATCATCCCATCTTCCATGGAATCAAACTCATACCGTCCGGTCTCTTGCGATACCAGACGGCTCAAGAAACTTGGCACGTTGACGGTGGCAAGGGACCGGCCTATGATATCGTTAAGTGCGGTATGTCTCGAGAAGCGGCCTGTACTTTTTTGGAATGAAAGTCCGTGATGTCCTAGCTTGTCGATATCACTGCCACAGGGACACATATGAGGAGCGCAGACCGGAACCCCAAGCCGCAGACAGGTTGCAATTCGCAGCGTGTCAGGCTCAATAAATATTCCTGTGTTTGACAAAGGGTACGCGTGAAGCCAGTAGCCGGCTTCACGCGCACCCAAGGCCAAAAGTCTAGCTCGCTCCGAACCTTTTTGTTAGTGTTTGTGTGTTTTTATACACGCTTGCATTATATATTTTTTATGTAATTTATTTTATTCACTTGCCACTTTCATTTACACTACAACAGCCGAACAGTGTGTCTCCTATAATTATGATTTGTGGATGATCTACAAATTTATTCTGAGGATCATTCGTGGTATTTCTCTGGCGTAGTAAAGGCAGTTAATAAAGATCTTAGTCACATTGTAAACTGGAGTAGTACATATAGACTTCAGGTCAATCCGTCAAAGACTCGGGCAACAAACTATATGGACAGATTTTGCCAAGCCTTATTTTTGGTTGTATGAATTTGTTCTCTACTACGTATTGAAGGTAAAGCAAGCAATGTTTTTGTTAATGTTGGCATAACAGTTGACAGCTCTTTAACTTGGAATGCTTAGGTTTCTGGCATTAGTACAAAACATTTACTGTTGCTACGTCATTAAATAGGTTATATATATATATATTTTTTAATTATGTCAACATTAAAATTGAATGGATGAATTTAGATGGAAACGAAACTAAGACATCGTTTTAGCATGGGGCGAAAACGAACGTGCTTAGGATGGAGTTTACGATTATCGTCGTCATTAAGTATTTTATCGTCAAAACGGCACATTCTTATTACTGGACAAAAAATGTGTTATTTTATTTATTTCTTTTTTTTGAGAAAGATTCAGTGCGTAGCTTGTTAACGACTTCCAAGAATGCGACAATTCAGGCATTACTTCTCGCTTGTGTCACCATAGTAAAATTGTGTACGTCAGTAATAAAGTAAAGTAACGAAATAACATACTCTGTATCTCTTAACTCTTTCCACTGTGCCTTGTATTGACGATGAAATAATATAACACTAATGCTAAAATGCTGGCGAGATATAAAATGTTGTTTTATACAAGTACGGTATCATTGGGAAAGTCGTCGGGCTATTTACCCCGGCCCTTTATTTGCATGTCATGCGAGTTAATATGAGGTGATTGTGATTTAAAGCTGCTGCTTTTTTTAAGTTGGCGGAATGACTGTTCGAAATGCAAAATGTTAATGGAGTTTATCAAAATTTGGATTAGTTGAGACTTACTATTTATTGCGTATTGCCTTCACGTCAGTGATCTGATCACACAACCTTTACATGTAAATGTAATTTATAAAGAAATTTATTTACTCATTATAATATATATTTTAATTTCCAAAATTGTATTCTTAAACTGTATTTGAATACTTATTTACTTGTTAATCTATAATTTTATTTTATTCTGATTCCTGACACTCTACTCTTTATGCATAAAAGTGCTAATTTTGAGAGTGATCGGAAAGCAAGTAAATACATATTTGAGGTTTGACGCAACACACTTTGTTTGATATTTTAAGAGAATAGTCGTAAAAGCTCTAGCAATAACGCTTTTCATAAGTTGTTTCCTACTTTAAGTTTAAGACAATATAATAATTTTAAGAGTTTGCTAATAAAAAAGGCGTAAGAATTGAACATCATAAAATAAAAACAAAATGTACCTATACGTAAATTAAAAACAAAGTTAGTTATTTATTAAAGAGCCGTTTTTTCTGTTCCATCTAGCAGACGAGACATTACTTTGGCCTCAAATCACCCAATTACGAGCTTTTGTTTGATTAAGATGTAGATAATAATGAAACAAATAAAAACGTGTTATCCCCGCATTGGGAGTCGAACCCAAATCTCCCGGCCAACAACGCCAGGCATCTTATCCGTTAGACCATACAGGTTACTGCGTGGGACGCAAAATAGGGAACCAATTTCTTTAATGCCAGCATAAAATGAGCTTCCATTGGGAAGTGCATGTTTGCGTAGATAGGTCACGGTTTCGTGACTTCCATTGCGCATGTGCGATAAAGATAATATAACCCAGCTAACTGATCCTGTAAAATTAATTTGCGAATGCAGCTGTAGCTAGACTTTACACTTCCCCTTACCCCCTACAATCACTGTAATGTATGTCATATCATATTATATGCAAGAGGACTAAGTGCACTAACCTATAACCGGTCGAACGTAGCCCACGCGTAGACAATACATTCATCTATTATGTTTTGTGACTATCCACCCTTGCTACGCACGACCGCTTGAGTACTGTAACAGATTTGTTAGTTATATAATGATAGTTGATACGATTACGTAGTTCTTAAATTTCGGTATTATCTATCATAAATAATGATGTAATAAATATCCACTAACATTCCCACAGCGCATCTAGCCACAAACTAATATGTACCCATATTAATGCTAAAGAACGGATAAACATATCTATTATACATTCGATGATTGTATAATAGATATGTTTATCCGTTATATAAATATATATATTTTTAGTGGAGACCACGAACCTGCAATGAGCAGCAAGATTGACTGATGACCTAATTAATGATGAAATCGCTGGATGAAGTGTCTTCAAACTGGCACAGATGGAAAACATTGGAGGAGGATTAAGCCCAGCAGTGAACGCCCAATGTATGTGATATTTATATATATATTTTTACATTTCTGTTAATTGGGTTAGGCTATCCTTAATTTGGTTTTGTTTTAAATCTTTTGTTTAGAGTATTTAATCTTTACAGTAAAAACAATTTTATAATACTTTGCTTTTTATAAATATTTGAAGTTATAAATAATAATTACAAAATTTTTGAAAATATACACAATTGAGTGCCGTCCAACCTAGTCCAGGTTTATTCTTCGCAACAGCCAGTTAAAACAATGGATGATTGTTAAAATTTGACATTCATAACTGTTACTTATACCTTAATTATATAATATATGCATATTTATGTTATATACTGAGTACTTTTCTATCATAAGGCTACTTCAATCGACTTTTCATTTAAATAATTTATTCCAGTAATTCGGTCTTACATCACATCACTATGATTGAAAAGCTATTGCAACTCTTGAGATGATGCGGCTTTGCCTACCTATGATGTTATTTTTAACATTATAACGGTAAAGGTAGAAAATAATTCGTAATAATTGTATTCGAAGCATTTAGGGCACGTTTGTGAGCGTGGACTTAGCTTTGGTATAATTTTTATTTTCAATTCTTACCTTTTGTTAAATCTATCTCAGTCCAGTACTGGATGTGAGGCCTGAAGTGTTCTCTGTACGCTTGGACATTACAGTAAAAAATGAGGTTAATGAGAGTACGCTGCTACTCGTTGTCTGCATAATGTGTCTGAAGGAAAAGTAGGGGGGATTGACATTGTATTCTTATCTGCACGATATAATATAATGTAAAAAAAGGTTATTTGATTCATTAACAGTTTCACGGGCTTAAATCGAAAAGTCAAGTAACAACATTAAAAATGGAGTATTCATGGATATTGAACGTATTTTAATGTTATTTTAACAGAAAAAAGTTATACATATTTTGCAACTCGCATGGGTGGAAGTAGAAAGATTTGAAGTATTATTTATTAAAACATCTGAGTTCAATTGGTATCTACTTTCACTGTAGATGAAAGTGGTGTCTGCTTTACTTGTATGTAATTCTTTTATGTATTTAGCAATAGGGTAAAAATTTTATGTTTAAATAAGGTATAATGCATAGATGTAAGTGGACCAATAAATAAATAAAAAGTATTAAGTAAAATACCGTCATGAACATTTCAGCTGAGAATATTTTTTTTATGAGTACGCTTTTGGTCTGAGCCTCGTTTATAGTTAGTCAGGATGTCACAAGGTTCGCGTATCTGTTACTGATTGGAGGTTGGGATCAATAATACCAATAATAGTATACAATTCAATATTAAGTAACGTACCCTCAATATCCGAAAGGGGCTCTCGGCAAGCAGACACACGTCTCCGGAGTTGACTCGACCGGGAGGCTGGCTTGGCAGCATGACTTGCAGCTCATTGACATAATCTTGCTTTTCTCTCGACGCCCTGATCTCCCGATTTTGTCCTGTTAATGTCCACATCCATTCCTGAAACAAAACCAAATAAGATTTCATAAAGTTTATTTCGAATTTAATACCAAGGTGGAACTTCTTTAGACTATGATTGCACTAGAGTGGTTTATAGCCCAAATCTCGTGGTATACTTATGAATGCTATTTCAGCCTTTTCTTAAGGTAGCCAGGGTTTACTATTTAAATAATATCTAAACAGACAAGGCATAATTAAACGAAGGCACTTTTATGATTAAACGAAGATCACACAATTTTAATACTAGGAATAGAAATAAACCTGCTGTTCCAGACTTAAGACTACATAAAGTAGGTAAATCTTTTATCAGAAGATGTATAAAGTTTTTCAATAAGGTACCGCAAAATATTGTAGAGTTACCTTTACACATGTTGAAAGCTAGAAAAGAAACACCTTTCGGAAAAAGGGTACTATACTATTGACAAATATTTTTGTGATAAAAATCCATGGTCTTGAAACTGCTCAGCTACTTCAGTGTTTATTAAATATCTGTACTTTAAAAATCATGTTTAAAACATGGCTACTGTTGAGTTTTCTTGGGTGCTTCTTTCTCAACAGGCCAAAACACCGAAGCGCTTTTTCCAAGTATCAAAATTCATTTTTTACTTTGGTATTTTAAATGTTTTTTATTGTAATTTTTTTATATTTTTGACGTTCATAAGTGCTTTTTGATTCTGATTAATTATCTGATTAAATAGATTTTGACTTTTACTTTGACTTTGTAGTCTTGTTGTAAGTTATTTGGAAGATTCAAATTAAATCCAATTCGGAGATAACTTAATTGCTGTCACAGTTAAGTGCAAGAATCGTTTACAACTCATCCAAAGTACTTTGATACAATTGTTGAGTGTTGGTAAAGTAGGCGGGAGCTGATGACTAAGCTTCATATGGTGTCGTGACGTCAAGATTATTTTTTTATTAAAAAATCCAAGTTTTCTAGAGCATAGTTTAATTTCAGTTGGGTTTGACTGGCGCTATAAACGGTACGTTTACATTTATGATAAATGTTTATATATGAGACCAACGATACACGTATTTTAAGAACACAAAATTACATACTATGTGATTCTACTTGAGAATAATTCTGTGTGTTCTGTTTTACAAGATCTTCTAGAAAGTTATCATTTTTGAGTAGCATCTGTTTCACAAGACGCACATAATTAAATTGGGTAGATATGCACTTTTGCGACAGCCTTCTAAAAATAAAATTTGCACATTCAGTATTATTTGTATATTGCTTTGAAGTACTAATTGCCAGTTTCACTTACGCATTTCTACTGTTATACAAACGTATATGACGTTAAAGTACGCAGCCAATTTTAAATAACCCATAACATATCACCACGATGTTGCTCAAGGGACTCGTGTTAGTACATGTGATGCTAATTGCGACGTTATTTGGCTTCTAGTAGGTAAATTAGTTTGCCATCGATCAAACGGTTCGACATTACAATCATCACTGTTTTCCGCCTCGAAGAATACAAGCACTATTTTGATTGGGATAATATAGATATTTTTTTTAATATACGAAATATCAAAATAATTTCAACTTGGGTAGCTGATTCCTTGACAACTTGGTACAGTTTACTGCTGAACTTTATATCTACTGGTGTATCATTTCACCATTATTTCCATGCTTGAACGGAGTGAGTTGAATTGAGTAAGGATGCTCTTCTTCTCATTGTATTATGTATTTGTTTCCCTTAGCCACCTCTTAGGGTAACAACGATATGACTTCATAGGAGATTACTCAGTTAGCAAGTTGTTTTTGTCAAGTGCTTTGATAAGTGACTATACAATATGTCTGCTCTGTTCAGCAACATGGGTTCAAGAGCAATAGCTACAAATCGCACAAAATTTAGAATATCAGAACAAATTATTATGGCGTTTTATAATATAATCTTAGATAAATAATAGTTAGTTTATTATTTATTGAAGAATATATCAAATTTGTGTCGTATTCATATTTCTGTATTAAAATATTGTTTATAAACAATAGTCCCCGGGAAGATAATTGTTATCGCTAGTTGCAAACTATGACGAATAATGGTGTTAGAAAGTATTCAGTAATCTTCATTATAAAAGTAAATCTTAGGGCTTGTATTCTTAAACGAGACTCAGCGTTGATCATTTCATAAATAGAGTTATCCCTTACTAACTATTCAGTAAAGATCAATCATTGAGTCTCGTTTAAGAATACAAGGGCCTTGAAGTATTGAGTACTGCCTGTGGTACCACTTAGCATATAATACTTATACAGCTGTAATAAAACAGCTGTAAAAATACGGGAGAAAAAGTCACTCATGCATATGGTAGGACAGTGAGTGTTAAGACCTCAGAATCGAGATTCTTCTGGCTCAGGCTGATGTAGTTGACTCATGTAAACTTGCACAATCCCTTACCCTTATTTAAGTACTGAATAAATTCACACACGCACTCTCACACAACTAAAGACAAACTTAATTCTTAAATATTTTAAATCATGTTTTACAAAATGCGGGAGACCTTATCGCATGTCCGGCAGTAAACTGCAACAATTTGAAGAGAAGAGATGTTTAACAAATTCATACTTCTATGATCTATGAATAAGATTAATTCGAATAACGCAGAAACAATTCTCTACCTTTGCTTTTGAAAAAGATCTCGTTAAAAAGGAGCTTGAACCTGAATTTCACTGGTGGAGTTCACGTTTTATGAGAAGTTTCAATATTAGATTTTCTTTCTTTGTGTCTGTTAACCACTCATGAGATATTATGCTGTTTTCTATGAAATAAAATATTTACTGCGTCACAGAGCATCTTAAATATAATAAAAAAAAAAAATAGCCTCAAAATGCTGTTGAAGTCAATTTGTATACAATCTGCCGTCGTTTAACATAATTGATCATCACATAATCAAATTGTGCTTTATGATCTTAAGAAAACTCAAGATTGCTTAACTTCGTTCCCTTATTTTCCGAACCTTTAGCGGTACATTATTTACAAAGTAGAAACATTAAATTGATATTAGAGCTTTTAGCATACATTTTGTTACAAAATAAATTCATTAAGTATTGGTAGGTAGGTACTAAACAAGTATTATGTGTAAGTAAATCTCATCAGTGAAAACAATTCTATATTTCAGAAGAAAGAACATTTTATGTGATGTAGGTACATCATATTTAAGTTGCCAGTTTCAAATCTATAGTACTAAAAATATAAAGCTGAAGAGTTCGTTTCTTTGTTTGTTAGTTTGAACGTGCTAATCTTAGGAACTACTTGCCCGATTTGAAATTTGTTTTTCAGTGTTAGACTTGCCCGGAAATTTGTTTTCGACCAACGCAAACAGTCATGCATGCTATCGTTTCCCTTAAAAATACCAAGAAAAAGTCCACGACAGCATATTATGTCTATTTAATTTTAAACAATTATAATTTACATGTTCATTGCAAAGAAGAGACAGCAAAGCTAAGATATTAGTTGGAAATTTAGAGAAAAGGATAGAAATTTGTAGCAATTTAAAAAAAATGTGTTGATTATAAAGAAGAAAGGAAGAGATAAAAGAAAAGAGTGAAGGTAAGGAAGGAAACATTGTATTTGCCAAGTGTTTGAAATTGTTTTACTTAAACTTGAATACTTTACATTAAGTACTTAAATACTTTACATTGCATCAAAATTTGAATCATTCGATTGTACTATCTTAGGAGATATCATATTTTAACATAACAAAGAAGCGGATTAAAATTAGCGTAATCCCAAAGTAAACACTCCACGCGGACGAAGTTGCACGCAAAAGCTAGTGTAAGAATAAAGAAGATCATTTTTTCTGGTAAGATCGTCAGTAGGAGCAAATGCGTCGTAAAATCCAAATTAGACATTACGCTTTATGTTAAGCAACGATACGGCCGGAGATGGATCATGCATAGCTGAAAACAGCCAGTCTCTAAAAGGGCCCAGATAATATTTAAGGGATCACGCTCGCATGCAAAGAGTTTGTTTCTGTACGCATTATGAATATTGAACTTCAACTATTCGTGCGGGATGTATGGTAAATTCAGCATATAAGGATATAAAGAACTCTCCAACTGCTGTTGACTACGATATGTTGAACACAAGACAAGAAGATTATTGCACAGTTTCAACGAATGGGAGCTATTCATTAAGTGGTTCTCTTAGCAATTCAATTTCTTCCCTTTGGTTCATGTGCAGTTAATTAAGCAGAGGATTAACTAAATTAAAATTTAATTTTAACTAACTTACGGCCGGATGGCTTGAGTTTGATTCCATGGAGGATGGGCCGGGTGCTAGTATGGGATGCAACTTGTGCAGACACGCTGGCCCCTTCCCATCTACATGGTACAAACAACAGAGCTGGTGCGGCTTGTGAAGCGGCTGAAAAAGCCAAAGCATGCAAATACAGGGGTCTGGGCTCCGAATATGATTTTGTTCCGTTCGGTGTCGAGACCCTTGGTCCGTGGGGTCCTAGTGCTTTGAGGCTTTTCAAAGAGATTTCCAAAAGGTTAGTCGACGTCACAGGTGACCGAAGATCTGGCAGCTACCTTGCCAGGACAAAGAATCAGTTTGGCAATCCAAAGGGGTAATGCTGCCAGTATTTTCGGAACTTTGCCGAAAGGGACTTCTTTTAATTATATTTTTTAGTTTTAATTATTTATTTTTAAGTGTTTAGGGTGTAATATATTTTAGTTACCGAATAATGTAATGAACTAACATAGTTTAAGTAATTCAATGTACTTTACTAACACTTTATGGATCTAGCATGTTCTGAAATAAATAATTATTATTATTACTTACGGAGTTCTATTTCTTTGTATAGATAATACGATGACAACGATTTATAATAGCATATACAGTAATTCTTTTTATATTACTCGGTACTGAGTCATCATAGGTCCACTGTAGTGCCAGATATCGCCCGTAAAATAGAAGTGTTTTGCACTTTTATGTTTCGAGATGAGGGTGCCGTAGATAGTAAAATTACTGGGTAAATTATTTTCCATCAACACCGTTTACTGAGTGTCCATTTCCTTCAACACTGCATTTGTCATGGTCAGGCGTATCATTGTCACGAAGTGAGCAAACTGACCGTCCTATTGACTACACGACATAAAAAATTTAATAACAGCTGGTAAGCTGTACCTATATTACCTATCCATCTACTTGTTCTAAAACAATCCATAAAATCTCCTCTGATAACGTGATTTCGATCATTATACTGTGTGATCCTAGATGGAATATAAGGGTTTCCAAAATACATAATATGGGACTCAAGCCAGCCTCATATTATGTTGAATAGCAAACGAAGCAAGTGCATCTTTTGAGCAACATATACGCACTGACAGTGCGATGGGTGTCGAACCAGAACTCATCAACCATGTTGCAAGTCATTGTGATTAATGTATTATGCCGAGCAGTAGTTTAGTTGTCATTGGGTACACTATATGGTATACTCCAAGCGGCCGCCCCTAATGCTAAACGTGTACTCGTAGCTACTNACTTGCCCGGAAATTTGTTTTCGACCAACGCAAACAGTCATGCATGCTATCGTTTCCCTTAAAAATACCAAGAAAAAGTCCACGACAGCATATTATGTCTATTTAATTTTAAACAATTATAATTTACATGTTCATTGCAAAGAAGAGACAGCAAAGCTAAGATATTAGTTGGAAATTTAGAGAAAAGGATAGAAATTTGTAGCAATTTAAAAAAAATGTGTTGATTATAAAGAAGAAAGGAAGAGATAAAAGAAAAGAGTGAAGGTAAGGAAGGAAACATTGTATTTGCCAAGTGTTTGAAATTGTTTTACTTAAACTTGAATACTTTACATTAAGTACTTAAATACTTTACATTGCATCAAAATTTGAATCATTCGATTGTACTATCTTAGGAGAGATCATATTTTAACATAACAAAGAAGCGGATTAAAATTAGCGTAATCCCAAAGTAAACACTCCACGCGGACGAAGTTGCATGCAAAAGCTAGTGTAAGAATAAAGAAGATCATTTTTTCTGGTAAGATCGTCAGTAGGAGCAAATGCGTCGTAAAATCCAAATTAGACATTACGCTTTATGTTAAGCAACGATACGGCCGGAGATGGATCATGCATAGCTGAAAACAGCCAGTCTCTAAAAGGGCCCAGATAATATTTAGGGATCACGCTCGCATGCAAAGAGTTTGTTTCTGTACGCATTATGAATATTGAACTTCAACTATTCGTGCGGGATGTATGGTAAATTCAGCATATAAGGATATAAAGAACTCTCCAACTGCTGTTGACTACGATATGTTGAACACAAGACAAGAAGATTATTGCACAGTTTCAACGAATGGGAGCTATTCATTAAGTGGTTCTCTTAGCAATTCAATTTCTTCCCTTCGGTTCCCGTGCAGTTAATTAAGCAGAGGGCATTAACTAAATTAAAATTTAATTTTAACTAACTTACGGCCGGATGGCATGAGTTTGATTCCATGGAGGATGGGCCGGGTGCTAGTATGGGATGCAACTTGTGCAGACACGCTGGCCCCTTCCCATCTACATGGTACAAACAACAGAGCTGGTGCGGCTTGTGAAGCGGCTGAAAAAGCCAAAGCATGCAAATACAGGGGTCTGGGCTCCGAATATGATTTTGTTCCGTTCGGTGTCGAGACCCTTGGTCCGTGGGGTCCTAGTGCTTTGAGGCTTTTCAAAGAGATTTCCAAAAGGTTAGTCGACGTCACAGGTGACCGAAGATCTGGCAGCTACCTTGCCAGGACAAAGAATCAGTTTGGTAATCCAAAGGGGTAATGCTGCCAGTATTTTCGGAACTTTGCCGAAAGGGACTTCTTTTAATTATATTTTTTAGTTTTAATTATTTATTTTTAAGTGTTTAGGGTGTAATATATTTTAGTTACCGAATAATGTAATGAACTAACATAGTTTAAGTAATTCAATGTACTTTACTAACACTTTATGGATCTAGCATGTTCTGAAATAAATAATTATTATTATTACTTACGGAGTTCTATTTCTTTGTATAGATAATACGATGACAACGATTTATAATAGCATATACAGTAATTCTTTTTATATTACTCGGTACTGAGTCATCATAGGTCCACTGTAGTGCCAGATATCGCCCGTAAAATAGAAGTGTTTTGCACTTTATGTTTCGAGATGAGGGTGCCGTAGATAGTAAAATTACTGGGTAAATTATTTTCCATCAACACCGTTTACTGAGTGTCCATTTCCTTCAATACTGCATTTGTCATGGTCAGGCGTATCATTGTCACGAAGTGAGCAAACTGACCGTCCTATTGACTACACGACATAAAAATTTAATAACAGCTGGTAAGCTGTACCTATATTACCTATCCATCTACTTGTTCTAAAACAATCCATAAAATCTCCTCTGATAACGTGATTTCGATCATTATACTGTGTGATCCTAGATGGAATATAAGGGTTTCCAAAATACATAATATGGGACTCAAGCCAGCCTCATATTCTGTTGAATAGCAAACGAAGCAAGTGCATCTTTTGAGCAACATATACGCACTGGAACAGTGCGATGGGTGTCGAACCAGAACTCATCAACCATGTTGCAAGTCATTGTGATTAATGTATTATGCCGAGCAGTAGTTTAGTTGTCATTGGGTACACTATATGGTATACTCCAAGCGGCCGCCCCTAATGCTGCCGTAAACGTGTACTCGTAGCTACTTATTTGCACGATTTTAAAAATTAAGTATATAAGCAAAACATTGTAATGATGTGCGCGTTTGGTTTCGACCAGTGAATGAGAGTTCCCATTCATCATATTTCCTTTTCCCGCTCCTTTTTAAAGATTAACAACACACTTGTAGCTCCTTCCAAGTTACGATGACCCATGGTTGGCGAAATCACATAGGTGAATCTTCAATTCGGTTCCCAAAAAGCGCTATGTTAAGTCATTATCATCATTCGCCAATTAAGTTCTATTGCGAGACAGAGGCCTTCCCGCACAGAATAGCTATGATGAGATGGGGCCGTAACCTACCACGTGGGCCTAATGCAGCTTGGTTAAAGACTGGTGTATTATGTAGAGTACCGTGACCGACGTCTTAACGGGCCTCCTGAATCACGAAACGTCTTCCTTTTTAGACAATCAGATGAGATCATGGTGAAGTCTGCGTACTAACCAAAACGAAAAACTTCCAAAAGCGTTTTAGAACTACGAGATCATGCAGCAATCTAAGCCCAGATAACGCCCAGATGTATCAAGTACCTTATCTAAATAGCCGGTGACAATCAAGCTAACTGCTGAATGTAGTGAAGCGTTTTACAATAATTCCATTCTTGGCAAGTGGGTGGATTTATAAAATCGTATGGTGACCTATAATTTAAGCAATTATACATATCACAATTTATTATTTTATAATAAGTCTACACTACACTCAGATACCCCAGCCAATAAGCTGCCTCAGGAGACAGATTGTGGTGGATTCTTAGTCCAGCGCCCAATCCATGGAAATGCAGGGATTGGGCGCCGCTGAGTTACAATGTTCCATGGTTAGGCCTTCTTCACAACAATCAAGTCTGTATCTTGCCAACCCAAAAGAAGTAACAAAGGCCATGCCCTGATCTAAGCCTATTTAACTTACACCAAGGTTTACGAGGCAGATCGAAGCCCTTGGGTTTTCTATTGGGTTTACTCCTTGGACAAGTAAACCATGTGATTCCGCATTCCATTCTTTCCTCCAGCAGATATCGGTGTCATAATGAGTGAGATTCTTCTGCGGTGCTAGAAAGATGACGGGGCTTAAGCCTGGTAGGTATAAAATTGAGCATGAGCATGAAAAAATATGAAGCTATTATTTTATCCTTTTTTTAATGCTTTCTTCCGGCGCTCAAGCAGATGGATTAGTGATAGCGAAAGATTATAATACCTGATACCCGGACTCTTTTTAAACTGAGCTGCCTTTGGTTCCAATGGTAGCAGCAGAGGAATTAAAGTTGGTGACAGATGCTTTATAATTGGTATGCCGTCACCATATGGAATTTCCTAATATTAATCTGCCATCATTGAACAAATATAGAACTTGGTCATGAATTAAAAAAAAAACTTGTTCACAACAAGCGTACAAAATTTATATAACAAACTTATAGAAATTAATGAAAAACCTGAACCAAAGCAAGCAAAGCAAAATTCTCTGGTGAGTTAAAAGCATGAGGTTACTCGCAACGTCTCACGCGATATAACACAGATGTCGCTGAAGCGAGTTGAATTGCGGAAGCATTTTATGAGGAGTTCAAGGGGCTCGAAATATTATACTTCGTATTGATAAACATTTTTTAAAAAGTTTTTTAAACCCCTGCTTTTACTCGTACACTTACTGCTTACACTCCTGTATAGAATTTCTCAGAGGTTTTACATTTTTAATGATTCGTTAGAAACAAATCACTGAAATAAAATAATAATGAAATAGTAGATCGACTCTGAGCATCTGTTTCAAAGTTCGATTACTCTGGCCTCCCTTCATCAAACCCTGACTTCCTTAAAATGAGACACCTCTAAAGAATCCTTTCCAGCAAAAAAATAATCATCAATATCGGTTTATACACGACGAAGATATCCGAGAACAAACACAAAAAAAGGATATATACTATCGAATTGTGTAACCTCCTTTTTTGAAGTCGGTTAAAAACATATCACGGCTTTTACATAGCCCACTTTGCACATCATTTAAGTGACTTGTTGCATAAATCGATTATTTATGATTACAAATGTTCACGCTGGTCATGTAAGGACCTATAAGGACGTTTTAACCAGTTACATGACGTGTTGGAAGTAAACTGATGATAGCCTGAGAAAAGACTGAAGACCTGCAAATGTTAAGTTTTTTTACAACGTGCATATCCTACCATAAATGTCTGTGCATACTACTGATGTTGTATAAGGTTTAAGTATAGGTAAACACTTCCTCACATACCATATCCGGTAATCCTGCCTCTAATTGGATTCTTACACGACAATTGAAGATGCGAACGTAGAAAAGGCAATTCTGATGAGCGAATTGTTTTGCGAATTTTTATCAAGTATACTTTAAATCGACGACTTGCGAAAGGTCGCTGGTGGAGGCTGGATGAGAAAAGTGGAGGACCGAGATATCTGGCGCAAAATGGGGGAGGTTTTTAACTCCCGTAATAATATAATATAAAATTAGGTGCCATTCACAATATTTATTTTGCAGCGTATCATGCTCAGCAAAATAAAATTCGCTGAATGCTGCAAACCTCTTAGGAAGTCGACTCATGTAAGGCACTCAAAAATAAGTTATTTGCAAGCGTCCCACCCTCATTGGATGGGTAATTTCTTTAACAGTCTCCAGCGGTGACGCGTCACGTCCGTAAAGACACTTCGCATGCGAGATAATAAAAAGTTAACGGGTTTGATGCAGGAGTCGTACAAAAACGATAGATATATTGCAGAAGCTCGCTGTTTTGATGCTACAAGGCTTTTCAGTTTTATTTTGTTAGATCATAATATAAATATATTTGTAGTAACAGTAGGTACTGTATACATTAGTGAACTTTCAAACAATAATGGGACATGGGATAAAAGCATGGAAAAAATGTATACCAGCCATACAGTATGTTGTTTCCTCTTCCTCTCCCAAAGATTTAGAGAATAGGAAAACCTTCTGTGCCAATCAAGTGCGGGCTGGTCGCCTATTTCATGTTTTATGTTTAGCCAGATATTTCAAGGGCTAGATTCTAGATAGATCTTCCCATCTCGTCTGATAACATCATTAATCAGATACAATTTCGAAATAACATATACTCGTATTAGTACTATATAATATATCTTTATAATATATTCTACAGAAATATTTTTCAGAGTAGTATGTTCTATTCGGTAGAGTATGATTCTCTGCAAAGCTCTAAGTATGGTTTTCGCCAGAAAACATTGGTGCTGTTGGCCGCAGATGGCCTTAACAGCTTCACCGAGCAATTGGCGAGCGCAGAAGGCTCTTTATTTATATGCCTTCTATGATGTATTTAGAAATTTGTGTATGTGGCTCTCATTGATATTGTTGGATTATTGAATTGCTAGCTTCATTTGACATTCATAAGTGTTCTTTATGGACCTAAACTGAATAAACACTTTTCATTTCAGTGTTTTGCTTTTGATAAAAAAAAAATGTTTACATACATGTGGGTCATAATTAGTGTCCTAGATTTAAGATGTTGTGAATATATACGGAATTGTATGATTATGGTGAGAAATAAACGTTATTATTATTATTATTTCATTTCATTTTCATTTCATTTTAATTAACGGTTTAGTGGCGGATCACTTACATCCAGGCGAGCGAACTTCGTCGAACGTCCCGGCAAAATATTGACGTAAAAAACCTCATCATATCATCCACAACTCATTATACGACCCCATCGGGGTGCACGAGCCTACCCGTAAAGGGACTTTAGTCATCCACGTGGGCCTAGTGCGCATTGGCCATCTTCACGCACAACCTTTGAATCGCAGGTAAGAGCGTGATAAAGATATTGGTACGTGGTGGAATTAGAAACTGAACCCTCCAGGTTGGAAGGTAAAAGTTCACACCAATGAGCAACCCACGATCTACATCAATAATCCACCGACGCTCTACAAAAACAAAACTCAATCTAAACTAAATCTGTATCAATAAAACTTTTGTTTTATTTCTTTATCAGAATTAATCGTTACCGACACATTTGGAGAAAATACGAAGCCGTGCAAAGTTTTTATGGCTTATAATAAATTTGTACGTAAAGTGGTCGCCATTTATATCTAATAGGATATTATATTTAGAAGCTTTGAGTATTTATCATTAATATTATGAATTTTATAGCTTTTTATTTTTACCAAGATACGTTTTCATTGTTATCTTCTATTAAGTGTAATACACCTATGCTAGAACAGGGCTCTTTTTCTCAACACTTCATAACATATTTAAGGTTTGAACGGTACAAATATTTAAAGGACGAGAGCAAAACCGTTGCCAACCTTTACAAAGGGCCAGGGAAAGGAAAAATAGGGAAAGGAAGAGTTTTTGAACGTGTGGGACGTGACATCATAAAATATGGTATAACCAAATCCTGAGTTTGATCATTTAGAACTTAACATTTTAATAGATATAATTTTTTCACAGTAGTTTAAAATTCTGCGTGTTAAAACTAACCCAGCCTCGGAATTTAACGTCTTTTCTATAGAAAAAAAGACAATAAATTTAATATTATATATTAATAATTTTAATGTTGACAACCCATTTAGTGTTGCGGTTGAGATGTCGGCTGCAACGCCAAGGATTTCAGGTTCTATCCCCGGGCAATACAAACATTTGTGTGCATGAACATGTCTGTTTGTAATGGTCTGGGTGTTTTACAATGTATAATTTGTATGTATTTACAAAAAAAATAATGTATATAAGTATGTATATTTATCCTTTGTTTAGTACCCATAATACAGGCTTCACGCTTAACTTGGGGATAGATGGCGCTGTGTGAACGTCAGTGGATATTTATTTATTATTTATTTATTTATATTATGTATAGTCCTTACTTATAATACTATTAGACTGGTAAAAAATATAAGTCTAATAACTGGTATAAAGCTTAACAAATTTTGCCGAAAGCACCGGGAACCGCTTCTAAATGAATTCACCGACAGGATAACACAGATGTCGCTGGAGCCAGTTGAATCGCGCTAGCATTTTGATATCAGAATTGATACCGTCTAGATGAAATGCTTTATAATCGTATATGTACTTTAACACTTTATACATTACCTGAGAGTAATTATTTTTGCAAGCAGGGCTTTGTAAAAACAACCCTGCTTTAATTATAATGTTTGCTCCATTTTCATCTTGAAAATGAAAGCTTTATCACAGGCACGTGACTAAGCCCTTGTATGTAGAAAGAAATATTACGCAGTACGGGAAACATTACGTTTATTAAGTGAAATTAAGTGTCAATTAAATCAGTGTACACAAAACGAGAGATGACTCATTTTGGCTGAAAGTCGGCTATTTCACCAAGGGTTCCGAGAACGATCCTCTGGTAGTACAAAAAATTGTGTGCATGAAACATATCTATTTCTATGTTTAATATGTATTTATTTCCAAAAAATTACGCGATTATATTTAGCCCTTGTTTAGAACTTATATTACAGGCGAAGGTATGATAATATAATAATGTGCACAGTTAAACTGTCATTGGATTTTCCAGGTAACCAGAATGTAGAAAGTAGGCATATTTATTTCAAATGCTTTGATATTAGTGCCAATTTTATAGGAATAAAAAATACTTTAGTATTTTTTGAAATATATGGCAAACTCGATAGACTAGGGTTCATCTAGGTAAACATTTTTAAGGAAGTTATTGATATGACCTTGAAGGGTTTATGCGGTCTGCGTTAGAGGGCCTAACGTTGCTATGGCCGTTACCAATTTATTATTCTTTGACCATTTTATAAATTCGCACTCTTAACAATATCAAACAAGTGTGTGTTATTTATAATGTCTTGTATAAAATTATGTAATTCATGATACTCGTTGGCTGTTAGTGAACAGTTATTGTCACCATTTCTTATTTTCCCCACATGTTTTTATCATTTTGTTCCTTACTTTAACATAAAACTTCACTTTTTACATAGGTAATTTTTTAGTGATCTTATTTTAACTGTATATTATTTAATTTCTGTGTTGCACTCGTTAACGCTTAAGCGTGCCTTTTTGGACACTTTTTGACAGTATTTCTACGAATTTACTATTTCATCCAAGTCACTTTTATTTTAAGTATATAACCTCATTCTTATAAGGTAAGATAAGATAAGATTGAAATAACTGACCGACTGAAGTCAATTGTAGAATATAAGATCTTAACTGTCTTAAAACTTACCGCTAGTCCTCTTTTCCTTGTGACAGATTGGTGATGACTATTGGGGATGACTTGTACAGACGGTATGGCTCCGTCGGCAGACGAGAGTATAGCAGGACCACTGGTTCGTTCCGGTGACTTCCTCACGGTCCTTTCCACGAAACAGGAACATTTCTTAATATCTAAATCATAAACAAAGGTCATCATTTATTTTTCTATCAATCCATAAGAGGATATGTTTGCGTAGTATCGATTTTGTGCATACTTAAAATATACTACTAAAAGCCGGCTTTTAGTGGTATTCATTTCGTAGTTTTCATTTTATTTTAATAATTTACGTTAGCTTTGTATTTTAATTTATTTACAATTTCAAGAGAATATTTGAGAATTATTTGGCTTTCAAGAGAATGAACGTAGTGTTTACTTCCAATCAACCGATACATATATGTGCAAGATACCTTATATTATTATGTATCAGTTGTTTGGAAGATATCACTCGGAGCGTTAAGGGCGCCTCTGCCATTGTTTTATTTGATATTATTTTTGTTTGCATTTACTCTAAATTATGAGCAATAAAGGATGGTAATATCCTGCCTCTAGATGCTTATTTATTATAAATGTAACTATGTTAGAATCAAAATTTTAACTTTTTAAACTGAGACGTGACCGAATGACCAATATTTAAAATATTATATAGTTATTGTTAAATATTAAGATCTCTTTAAAATCACTTCGTCGTTTAAAGAGCTAGAATAGAGAGCTCCTCTAGAACCGAAATCAATTTTAAATAATATAGAAATGCATAGAAATAATTTCATTTCAAAGAATAACAAGATAATTATTTCTAATTTATGAATAATACTTCATGATAATTATATTACTATGAGAATTAATTATAAATTTACTAAATTGATGATCGATAAAATACGCTTATACAATGCTGATAGCAATCTTCCTCGGGGACCCATACAATTTAGTGAAAGCTACACAAACCCCATTTGGTATAATTGAGTTAGAGATTCGATAAGTTTCCTAATAGAGTTAAGAGATTCGTTCAAAATATTCGTAGTGTACCGTTTGTTGATTTATAATGAAGATGACATGTTACGTTAAGTTTACGTAAAATAAAACGAATACGAATTATTTCGTTTAGGCAAACAATAAGCATGAGGCCAAG
The DNA here is from genome assembly GCA_019425675.1 of Leucinodes orbonalis. Taxonomy (NCBI): domain Eukaryota; kingdom Metazoa; phylum Arthropoda; class Insecta; order Lepidoptera; family Crambidae; genus Leucinodes; species Leucinodes orbonalis. The sequence goes on from PQWD01009550.1 coordinate 40,138, forward strand.
TAGGTAGTAGGTTTTAGTTGGTAGTTAAGTAATAAGACGCGAATTTTTACTAAATAAAATTCCCGAAGTTTCTGTTTTTTCTGATCTTTTATCGTCATTAGTCTATAACGTATTTCGAGAGATGACCTTAACCCACAATGCGGACTTTATGCGAATTGGGTTCTGGACTTTAAGTAGGCATCATTTAACTTATCGCAATATTGATAATTACTATTATCAATTTGCAGTTCCATATTTTTTTATACTAAGATTTCAACACACTAATAATTATATAATAAATCGACATTGTGATAAACATATGCCTAAAGACTTGTATTAGGTCATCCTTCAAAGAACTGTCAAAGTGCACAGAAGTGATAAACTATTTGTAGATAACAATATACAGAGGTATATGAGACTTTCACCAATTTAATTAATTAAAACATTTAAGTTTGTCATGGGACTGTAGACAGTTACTTCAAAACCTATTATAAGTACCTTAGAAAAGATAAACACTATTAAGATTACCTTGCAATTGACAAAAAGAACTGAAATCCCAACAAAAAATCTTTGTAAAATGTTACCTAGATGACCACATAAGGTTTGCCTTGTGAAAAAGATATGAGATCTTATGTAGAGCAAAGCTTCTGAATCTACACGGCCTAACTCTACCGACCCTAATTTAACAAATTCTACATATAGATAACATTTCGATGTTTGATATCTTTCTCAGAAGTCACTAATTTCATTCTCAGCCGCTGGTTTTACTTGGCTATGTTTGTAAAATATCTAACGGCCAGGACGCGTTTTATAGTGCAAAATATTTCGAATCGATTGATCCTTCAATAAATTCGTCAAGTCATAGTCTCGGAAAACAATTGACTGGCGTGGCTGACAATATTTTAAAAAACCTGTAGTTATGTTGGAATTTTGTATTTTATAATTAGTTGTAAGTATTAATTTCAACCTTTTTATAAATTTTGAAAGGATGATAACGGAACATGGTAAAATTATGTAAAGATTTGCAAATTTGTAACAGATTATTAAAAACTTTACTCTTTTAAAAGTTGAAACGCTTAAAACTTTTATACTAACCCCGCCAGATATGTTTGCACCCTGCCAGACATAAAAGATAATCTCGTTTGTTAACTCTGCTCCTCCTCCATTGATTAAAAATAACTTAAATAACTTCTTCAAGAACAAGAGCAGATCTAGAACCTAAGTACCTGATAATATTACATCTCGTTTCGATATCGTTTCATACCGTATATACATATTTTAATGATTCCTTTCACCGATAGTTATAAGTGTGCATTCTAAGAAATATTAAATGTGTTGAAATATTTCCTATATATTCAACTTGCTTCCATTACCTTGCAATGTTAGGTGTCTCCAATAATTTAGACGCTACAATTGTATGGTTATAGTAATAATTGTGATGAGTTCTGTATCAACATTCGTTCATTGTGCTAATGGACCACGCCCTAGGTAAGCTTCGAAGCCTCCACAGACTTGCGTGGGTCAATTCCTCATATAGCATTTCATCGCGAGCACTGCTGTTTACAACTGGAAGGTACAATAAAACAATAACGGCAATGTGTTTTAAGTCTATGGCTAATGAGTCATTTTATAAAATTTATCAAAATCACCTCGACCAATAAGGCCTATATCTTTTCAAACAAATATCTTTAGTGACACTTTTGTAATTTTTGAATTTGTCAACAGCCCTAAAAAGAAGGATTCAAAAAATACAGACGTTCTAATTTAATTTTTTAGGACCGTTGGTGGCTCATATGTGTGGACTGTTGTCGTCTGATCTGGAGGGTGCAGGTTCAAATCCTACCGTATCAATGTAAATCCGAATTTCCAGAATTATATGCACGTTAATCCGACGCTCTTACGATGAAGGTAAACATCGTGAGGAAACCTGCCTAAAAAGACATTTTAATAGTTTGGGGGTATCTGGCAAAGGGTTGAAACCATAATAAGTGACAGGCAATGGGCAACGTAAGTTTTAATGTTGTTACGAATTAATGTATAGGCAAATTGAGCTTCACAATAAAATCACACAGCGCCATCTAGTCCCAAACTAAGGATTTAGCCTACTGTACTACTTAGTAACTGATAAACATGCTTTTTTTATATACATACATATTGTACTAAGAAAACACCCAATACGAACTGACGTGTTCATGCCCACAAATGTTTGTACTGCCCGGGGATCGAACCCGGAACCGTTGGTGTAGTAACTGACGTCTCAACCGTTACACACATGGGTCGGCATTTGGTGTAATCATTGCAACGACACAAGCCTACTAGACTTCTAATGCAAGGCAAATACTTTCAGACAACACGTTAGACTTATACGTCTTACTCAAGACACCGATCGCGTAATCTCTTTTAGTATCGACCAAATCCGTGACCCGTCTACATCTCTCGTATTTGTACAAAATAAATAGACAAAAAAAAGGCTTCCTGTACAACGAAATGGTGTGAAAAATGTAGACAATTATTTAATTTTTAAAAAGACGGTTAATTTTTCTTAGGAAAGCCAATTTTAAGATTATTATGGTCAAGAATCAATTTATTCAAAGCTCAAATTACGCTGGACTGAATTCGTAACCATGGCATTTGTTTATCAGTACATCCCTTTCTTTCTAATGTAAATAAATAGTGCTTAACCTTTCTTTCATTAGTGTCACGCGTTACTAGGGCTGTGACATTACTAGTGGGATTTAGATAACGGGTAATATACGAGTGCGTAATAGACTTTTACTTTAACTTTAGTTGTTGCAACAACTCATATCGGTAGGTACAATTATTTTAATATTGTTATAAGTATTGAATGTTAACTTTTTATTTATAAATATATTCCACATATTCCAAAACACATGAAATTTATCTGTAAAAGTTATTCATTTGACTGTTGCAACTAACATTAGTACTTTGCGAGATTCATCGGCCCGCGCACCGTACGACTCCAAAATCGAGGCGCTACTACAGCCTAAACGATTATAGATAGCTAGATCCTGTTTGTTGCTTTGTTTTGTTTGCTAATGTTGACTAATTCAATACCGAGAGAGACCTTTTCTTTCACCATCTTCTAATTTTTTTAAGACAGTTATTTTGACACTACATTAAATCACATAGCTCTAAAATTTATACAATAGCGATGTCGTAGTTTTGCTGAAAATGTTAAAATATGAATGTGGAGTGCTATTCAAAACAAATATGCCTGGTAAAGTGTAATTGAAAAATCATTTAGTCCGTGTTTCAGAACGACTCCGCAGACATAGGTATTCGTATTCAGAGAACATGTAACAATCAAAATGACGTGAGTTAAATGTAAAATGACACTTTATGGTAGTAAAAGTATATCACGAGGTTTTCTGACAAAATCTTCGATGCAGTAACCTGCAGTTTGAATAATTAATACATAATTAATCAATTCGCGTCGGTGGCTCAATGGTGTGGACTGTTGCCCTTCTACCGGGAGGGCTGAGGATCAAATCCCGCCACGTACCAATATATTTACGAATTCTCGAAATTATACGTACGATATCCGACGCCCTTACGGTGAAGGCAAACATCGTGAGGAAATCTGCGCACGCCTCCGAAGAGATTCAATGGTTGGATGTGAGTCGGCCAATCCGCACAAGGCCCGCGTGAACGACTAAGGCCTAAACACCCTTACGTATAGGCTCGTGCCCTTGGTGGGGACGTTTAATAAGCTGATAATGATGATGGATCAATTTTAAGGATAATTTCAAAAAAATATAAAAATCCTTCAAATAATTTGAATTGATAAATTACATAATGTATTTTTTTTCATAATATCCTTTAGAATAAAATAAGCACTGGTATATTTTTACTATACTTCCCATCACTAGTTGTCATCCATGTAATGGCGGGAATTTGAATCGCCGAATCAGCATGCATATTTTCCTCTCCCCCGCTTCGGGGCATTGACAGAATTATTTGTTCCGAGAAATTTAAACATTAAGCGTCTAGTAGGTTAGTGGTCGTTGAATCGTTGTGAATAGACTTTTGAACAACTTTCCTATCTGATACTGGCAAAGCCATCAGTGCGCAGGGTGGTCCGAGATCCATCTTCTTGGCCTCATTTTTTATAACCAAGTTTAAAAATGTCAGTCGTCGGGTAGAAATTTGACTCGAATAAATAATGTATCGCCGCCACGGAAGGCTATTTAATAGACCTCCCGAAGACGTGGTTTATTGCTGGAATAAATAAGGCAGAGAATCGCTGGTTGCAGGGAATCGAGTTGAAAAGGGACTACGTGAAACACTTAATTTTTAAATTTTCAAATTTTTTGTATTTTATTTTATAGGCTAAGTACTTATCGGATCACCCTCTTATAATGAAATCACGAAGTTCCATCGTTATCAATATGTAATATCAAACTATTATGCGAATAATAATAATGATATGTTTTCGCAGCCTATTACGACAAACATCAATTTCAATAAATCCAAACCTGCCATTCTTGAAGAAGAGATCCTAATTTGTGAGATATGAAAGTATTTATGGCTTTTTAGATACATAAGCTACATTGACAACAATTCGACACAAAATTAACTCACTATTTAAAAAAAAAACAACTCTTATAATGTTACAGGATTTTAAAGAATACTCGTTACTAAAATACCTACATGTACGATTAGTAACGATTGAAGATACACCCAAGACAGATAAGCGACTCCTCGTAGTATTTGTTAGGTTTTTACATTATTTTACCATCAAAAGAGATAACATCTATTTTTACAATTTTATGAGTTTTATTATACTGTATGTTATAATAGTGTTATCTTCGAAGGACTTTATTTAATGCTCTGGGTATAACCGCTCATTAAAACAAAAGACCCTTGTAAGAGCAGTTCATGCATGTGGGAACACGTTTTTAGGGTTCCGTAGCCAAATGGCCAAAAACGGAACCCTTTTGGATTCGTCAAGTCTGCCTGTCCGTCCGTGTGTCCACACCCTTTTTTCTCCGAAACTATAAGCACTACACTATTCAAGCCTTGTAAGTATATGTATTATGTGAACCGCTATAAGGTTTTGACGGGAAACTTGAAAAAATTAAAATATTTTACCCTCCCGTGTGGGATATCAATGTGTAGATCTTGAAAAATGATGTCAAGGTTTCTTACACCATTTTTTTTATAAATTGAATAGTTTGTGTGAGAGACCCTTTCAAACTATAGGATTGATAAAATAAAAAAATATATATGAAATCTAGCAACGAAATTTAGTTGGTACGATTTCTGGTGTGTAGTTTTTTTTAAGGTCATAAACGGTTGACCACTAATTCTCATAATAAAACTGAAGTAGGCGTCTAAGTAAAAAAAAAAAATTTTTACTTAACTTATTGCTGTTGGAGGGTTCCTGCACGGGCGAGTCCGACTCGCGCTTAGCCAAATTTTTTAACTTTGGAGTTACTTCTCACCAAACAATTTAATAAAAAAAAATATTAGAAACCTCAACATCGCTTTTAAAGACTTACACATTAGTACCGCACAGGTGTGGGTTCGATGAATATAAAAAAGGTGTGAAATACAACAGACGAATCTATAAGCGTTTATTTATATTATTTTATTGGGCATGGGGTGGTTGGTTTTAACATTAAATGTAAATTATTGAATTATAATTATGCTATTGTTATTTATATAATAAACACAAAGTTTCTTCAAAAAAAGCGTCTGTGGTTCAATGGTGTGGACTGTCGCCTTACTACCGGGAGGGCTGAGGTTCAAATCCCGACCAATGTGTTGTCGACCAAAACACGTAGCAATGTGTTTTAGAATTTTCGATAATATATGTACGTTACCCCACGCTCTTACGGTGCAGGAAAAACATCGTGAGGAAACCTTCATGCACGCCTGTGAAGAGATTCAAAGGTTGTGTGTGAAGTCGTCCAATTCGCACTGGGTCCGCCTGGACGACTAAGGCCTAATCACCCTATACGGGTAGGCTCGTGCCCTTCAGTGGGGACTTTTAATGAGCTGATGATGATGACCTTTTATTCTTAAGATTTAGTGAGGGTAGTAAAAAAATAGTTCATATAAAAAAAATATTATTATGTAAATATTACAAAAATAATTGTATGAAATGGGCATCCTATTTATTACAGGCACAAAATATCTTTGACTGGTAGTGATCAAAAACAAAAATAAATCAATTAAAATAGTATATTACGTATATTGAGCATCTTAAAATCATTAAAGCATATGCGAACACAAGTCAATTAAAAACTAGCCCTTAAAATTATTTTCCATATATTTCGCAAGTGCTGAGAAATTAATGATATGTTTGTGCACATTAAAATAATACATACATTTTTGATATAAGATATTCTCCATGCAACAATGAACATATGTAAACGTTTGCATGACAAACAAAACTTCGCTAAAGTAAAGCCTCAATAAAAAATAACAAATACGAATAATCGTAAAAATTATTCAGTCATTTCAAAAACATTATTTACATGCCCTACCACATCGTTGTGTTTACGATTGCAAGGGAAATCCCAGAATGGTTGTTTTTTGATCATCTGTTCAGAATCTTCAAATACCTGGGGCAAGTCTTTTTGCGCAGTTTCTGGTAGAAGAAATGCTAAAACTACAGACAATGCAGCCAAAACGCTTGTCACCGTCAAGGGAAGCCATGGCTTTATTACTTTAAGATAAGCAATAAACGGTGATATCGTTGTTGCGATAAAACCGCAGATATGAATGATCGCTGATCCAGAACCTCTTACTGATGTTGGCAGTATTTCAGCCACCCATTGCATTCCTGTATTTGTCGCCATATTTAGCACAAATCTTGCCACTACAGCACAAATAACTGACATCAACCCGTCGGCAATAAACGCCGTCAGTAAACAAAACACACAAGCCAAAAGCATGGTGACAATTGTGAGCCATCTTCTGCCTGTGAGGTCTAAAATAAAAGAAATGATAACCAAAGATGGAAATTCAGTGAGAGAAACCAAAGTAAAAGATAAGAAAAAATCAAACTTCAACTCTCCGACGCTTCTTACTGAAACATCGAATGCTATCATAATGCACATGTACTCTAAACAAATGGCAACAAACATTTTTCTCAACAACGGCCTTTTCAACATCTGTAATAAATTGGTTTCTTCTTGGGTTTTCACTTTTTCAGCAGATGCTCTAAATTGTTCTACAATTTTTTTAGGTATCGGTTTTCTGTTGATTTGTCCAATTTTTAAAACCTTATTTATAGTATCATTCACACGGCCTTTAGACAATAACCATCTTGGACTTTCAGGCATTACAAATGGGGCTAGTAATGAGAGAACTAGTGGTATACTAATAGCTAGTCCCAATGTTTTCCAATGTCCACAAGCTAATGCAATCCATGGTAGAAGAACCAGCCCTAAGGTGTAAAATATTGCAAACGGTAAATTCGCAATGAAAGTTCTGTATCTCGGTGCTACATATTCTAATACAAGAAGGTATGTCATTATCATACAATTATCATATCCCATACCAACAAAAAATCGGCAGACCGTGAATGCACTAAAGCTTGAAGTAAATGTACTTGCTATTCCAGCTATACATGCTACCATATTAGCACAAGTTGCAGCTGGTAATCTTCCAAATTGGTCCGAAATCCAACCAAAAATTAGACCGCCAAATATGGATCCTACGAAAAAAATTGACTGTGCTGTCGCTTGATTACTGCTTTTATCACACACCCATCCCATTTCACTCGCAATAGTATCGTAGGGCATCTCAGTTTTATTGAATTCCCATCCGTTTTGACATGGGACAGTGCTCCATGAATTATTTGGTTTTAAGCCAGAGCGTAGGACATCATCCCAGTCAGCAAGGAACATCTCGCAGTGAGAATAGCCAAATCGGGAATTAAGATCAGGCGGTATCGCCAACGATCTTCGCTCCATATCAGTCAAGTTTTCTAGCTCCGGTACCCAGCACCAATGATTTGGGGATGATTCAGTCAAGAATATTTGCCCAAAATAAACAAATGCTCCATATACATAAAACGGGAATGTTGAGAAAAAGAGAAACCATTGATACCTCCCAAATTTTCCAGCAGTAGATAAAAAAGTGTCAAAATCTACTTCCTCGATTTCACACTTTTTATTTTCAATATTTTTTATTTCAACCATATTTTTGTTAAATAAAATCAATTATTTTTTCAAATTACTTTTTACGTCTTAGTTCTACGCTTTCTTAAATAGACTGATAAAAAAATGGTAATCTATCTTATAAAGGCTGTTACTGTAGCGATAAAATATTTTTTTTGTTTACATGTTAAATATAGCTAAGCCTTGTACCGACATGACGCATGTTATATTTTTTATATAGACTTAAGATTTCACATGTGGTCGCCATAATTGGGCTTTGGGATTAAACTACTTTTTATTTTATTTTATTGTTACAACTTTGTGTGTTACTTAATTTTATTATTAATATTACTCAAATTACTATACTATTAAATCGCCACACATAAATAGGTAATGAAAACATGTTCAAGACTCGGGTCCAAGACTATGAACTCCGAAATATCCAGCACCTACTTCAAGTTTTTTTTTATAAATAATACTTATTAACTTCTAAGAGCGTCATTGGCTTAATAGTGTGGACTGTTCTCTTCCGACCGGGAGGGCACTGGTTCCAATCCGCCACGTATTAAAGTATTTTGAATTTTCCAACGCTCTTAAATATTTCATCGTAAGGAAACCAGCGCACGCCTGCGAAGATATTCAAAAGTTGTGCGTGAAGCCGGCAAATCCCGCACTGGGCCCATGTGGACGACTATGGCCTAATTACACTATACGGGTAGGCTCGTGCCCTTCGGTGGAGACTTTTAATGAGCTGATGATGATGATGACTTATGAACTGCATCCATTGTCTAATAATCTTAGCATTGGCTAGATCGCTGTCGTGGATCTGAACTTCACGGGGAGACCGCAAGTGAAGTTTGTGCGATTTTTTCAGGTTGGTGAGGATATTGCATGCTGAATCACCTAATTGTCCGAAAACAAAAGGTGCCTTGAAACGTATGTTACGAAGGGGGCTTCGAAAACGACAACTTGTATTGAATATTTATTTATTATTTGAAGATATATTTCATAACTTTATGATGAACTAAGTGACAATAGCCGTGTAGTACTAATTACACAAGTTACCTATATAATGTTTCCTGATAGGCTCCTATAAAATTGAGATTAATTCCATCCTTCTGATTTTTTGGAATGACGTAAGTATGTAAAACGTAAGGTTAACTCGCCGAAGACTGGCATACAAAAGTTTAAGTGTAATGAAATTGTTTACATACATCCATACTAATATTATAAATGTGAAAGTATCTCTGTCTGCCTGTCTGTCTGTTTGTTACGCTTTCACGCCTAAACGGCTGAACGGATTTTATTGAAACTTGGTACGTTGATAGTAGGTAACCTAGAATAGGTTTTAGGCTACTTTTTGTCACGTTTTCACCCCCCACAACCCCTAAAATGGGGGTTGGAAGTTTGTATGGAACATCCTGCAATTTTGGTAGTACGACGCTGAAATTTGGTATGCGGATTATATATAGAAAGAAAGAAGAAAGAAAGAAAAAACATTTATTGACCCTTTTTAAAACAGATTTCACAAATAACAACAAATCTTATAAGTATAAAAAAGTATTTAAAAAAAAAAGAAAAAATTAACACAAAAATAACAAAAAGGCCCCGCCTCGGCATGAGTTGAAACGGCGCCTGTCACAGACACACGCCGCAACAACACCGATATTCTGACGGGACCATAAGCAGGAGTTGACGTCACATAAGTATTAATAGTAACCAAACCCTGAATATTTAACTTATGTACTAAAACAAAAAAAAATATAACATGTAGAAAGCAAATTAAAATACAAGTACAATAAGAATTAAGAATATTTAAAACACAAAAAATCGTTTACTAGATTCTAAGTGGATGAACAGAAAAAAAAAAAAAAGGAAAGACGGAACACGCGTGCTAAAAAAGAAAAAATCAATAATTTTAATAGTAATAACTTGCCTGTGGTGGTGTCTAATGTCACTTGGACACTTAATTAAAATGTTTGTTATTTCTGTACATATTTAATCCATGGTTATACTATTTAAAAGATGAAAGAAAGACGAAGAAGTTTAAATACGCTGGGATCTGGCTTGAAAAGATGAGGAGAAAGAAGGCTCAGGCCACCCCGAAGGTTTGTAACCTGACTTTTGACTCAACATTAAATAGGATTTGAGACGCTTACTAAAAGTGGTTTTTGTATTAAGGTCACGCAATGGTGGAGGCAGATCGTTCCAGCACCGCGAGGCAGCGAATCTGAATGACCCCCTAAAAAGTACAGAACGATGCCTCGCGGTGAGAAACGTGTGAGTACAAGATCTTTTAGGAAATATATATCACAAAAGAAAAAAAATGGCATATATTTTTTTTCAAAAATCCACCCCCCAAACCCTTCAAATAGGGGAGGAAGTGTCATATTCGATTTTTCGTAGTTTTAAGGTAGATTTTATTGAAACTTGGTATGTTGATAGTAGGTAACCTAGAATAGGTTAAAGGCTACTTTTTATCCCGATTTCACCCCCCTCCCCCCCCCACAAATGGGGGTTGGAAGTTTGTATGGAACATTCCGCAATTTTTGTAGTATGACGCTGAAATTTGGTATGCGGACTATATGTCAGTAACGAAAAAATATGGCATATTTTTTTTTTCAAAAATCCACCCAAACCCTTCAAATAGGGGAGAAGTGTCATATTCGATTTTTCGCAGTTTTAAGGTAGATTTTATTGAAACTTGGTACGTTGATAGTAGGTAACTAGAATAGGTTTTAGGTACTTTTTGTCCCGTTTTCACCCCCACTCCCTAAAATGGGGGTTGGAAGTTTGTATGGAACATTCCGCAATTTTTGTAGTACGACGCTGAAATTTGGTATGCGGACTATTTGTCAGAAACGAAAATTGGCAATTTTTTTTTTTTAAAATCCACCCCCAAACCCTTCAAATAGGGAGGAAGTGTCATATTCGATTTTTCGCAGTTTTAAGGTAGATTTTATTGAAACTTGGTATGTTGATAGTAGGTAACCTAGAATAGGTTAAAGGCTACTTTTTATCCCGATTTCACCCCCTCCCCTCAAATGGGGGTTGGAAGTTTGTATGGAACATTCCGCAATTTTTGTAGTACGACGCTGAAATTTGGTATGCGGACTATTTCAGAAACGACAAATTGGCATCTTTTTTTTTTCAAAATCCACCCAAACCCTTCAAATAGGGGAGGAAGTGTCATATTCGATTTTTCGCAGTTTTAAGGTAGATTTTATTGAAACTTGATATGTTGACAGTAGGTAACCTAGAATAGGTTTAAGGCTACTTTTGTCCCGTTTTCACCCCACTCCCTCGAATGGGGGTTGGAAGTTTGTATGGAACATTCCGCAATTTTTGTAGTACGCTGAAATTTGGTATGCGGACTATTTGTCAGAAACAAAAAATATGGCATATATTTTTTTCAAAATCACCCCCAAACCCTTTAAATAGGCGAGGAAGTGTCATATTCGATTTTTCGCAGTTTTAAGGTAGACTTTATTGAAACTTGGTATGTTGATAGAAGGACGCCTAGAATAGGTTTTAGGCTACTTTTTGTCCCGTTTTCACCCCCCACTTCCCTAAAATGGGGGTTGGAAGTTTGTAGAAAACATTCCGCAATTTTTGTAGTACGACGTTGAAATTTGGTATGCGGACTAATTGTCAGAAACGAAAATGGCAATTTTTTTTCAAAATCCACCCTAAACCCTTCAAATAGGGGAGGAAGTATCATATCCAAGTTTCCGCAGTTTTTAAGGTAGATTTTATTGAAACTTGGTATGTTGATAGAAGGTAACCTAGAATATATATATATATATATATATATATATATATATATATATATATATATATATTATATTATATATAATATATATATATATATATAATATATATATATATATATATATATGTATTTTTTTTTTCGGAAATGGACACCACACCTCTAAAGGTTTTGGGGTCTATTAAAAAAAAAACATATATATCACTAATTACATATATATTTATAGGTTTTTGGTAAAATTTCTGAACAAATATATGTATGTATGTATTTATTATTATTATTTTTAGGTTTTGAGGGCTATTCAGGCTTATCAGACCTGTAGTCACTTCGACCTAGAAGATCTTTTGTGACTCGCTCCTCTCTTAGAGTTCATCTAATAGTTGGACCTTTTAGGAAATTTAGGACCCTGCCCAACTTTATAGATTTGAATGTCACTTGGCATAGATAATAATTACCCAGTGGATATTTCGCTTCCATTGTAGAGGACCACAATTGCAGAGTAGGTTGCATTGGTGACTCTCTCTCTTCCACGCAGAATCTGCAGGCTTCCGAGTCAGCTTAGCTTCATTTTGTGAAGGTGACTTTTCAGCTTGCAGTGTCAGTCAGTGCCCTTACAAGGACCCTGACCTTGGGTTTACTGAGCTGTAGCAGTTCAGAGGTTCGCTTCTTTGAGTAGGCTTTGATTAGCGCTTTGAGTGAGCTGCCTCTGGTGACTCTAGCCAGTAGTTGACAGAGTCCTCGAGGAGCTTCCGTTCTAGTTCATTTTTCCTTAGGCTTTCAGGGATGCCACAGACAGGTTCTACAGTCTTTTGGATGGCGTTGGCCCAGCTTTGCGAGTTCATCAGCATTTTCGTTGCCAATGATGTCAGAATGACCTGGGTAACATTTGAGAGTTATCCTTTATTCCCAGGTCATTTAGTTTGGTCACGCAGTCTTTACCAGCTTTGATTTTAAAGTGGTTGAGCTTAATGCTTTAGAGCTGCTTGGCTATCGGAACATATTGTTATATTTTGGTTAACGCAGTTTTCCAGTCGATTCGCTTCCGCACATTCTATGATGGCGTATACTTCAGCCTGGAAGATGGAAGCGTACTGACCCAAATTGGTGCTAATGTTAGCCCTAGGTTGGTCTCGGTAGGCTCCACATTCAACTTTGTTACCCCATTTTGGAGCCATCTGTATACCAGATTTTGCTGTCTGTGCAGGTGTCGGGGCTTTGAAGCCATTCCTCCCTGCTCGGGAACTCCACAATATATATATATATATAACCTTTAAAGTTAGGGGAAGGAGAATCCTACTTAGGATATATATATATATATATTTTACCAAAAGACCTTTATACTGATATGTATATATATATATGTAATTAGTGATGTATATGTTTTTTTTAAATAGACCCCAAAACCTTTAAAGGTATGGGGAGAAGCCTATGTATAGTTATATATATATCCACAAAATTGACCCCAAAACCTTTTAAATTGGGGGGAGCGGGGGAGAGGGGATCCGTTTTTGGAAATAGACTCCAAATTTTTTTAACTTGGGCGGGGGATTTTTATGTATAGTGATATATATATGTATACATAATTTTTCTTTATAAGTTTAAACAGTTTACAAGGTAGAAAGCTAAAAACAAGTGTCATGGCTATTTGTCATGAACAATAAATCTTGCATATTGAATTTTTGCAAACCGGCCCTTAAAGCCTTAAATAAGAAAAAGAAGAAGCAGTGTTGCAGTGTTACCAAGTGGATGGCTCCACTTTCCTGGTAATGAAAACAGAATAATTTTGTCTTCCCGAATTTAACGCGGGCGAAGCCGTGGGCAAAAGCTAGTAATGTATATCTTAACAAATTAACACCAACCTGAAATATCTTAGGCATGACTACATGAGCCTCATTAATTGTAAAAATCCCGATAAATGTATTATACTCGTAAGTTGACTGAATTGAATGTAAATTACAATATAATATATATATATATATATATATATATATATATATATATAATATATTTATAATTACATTATAAACCTTTTATAATGAACAGCTTAATAGAAACTAATAAGAATTTGTATTATTTTATCGACTCTTCAATAAAATAAAATTGAGAAAAAATAGTTAACTTGACGTTATTTTAGACTTAACCACTCCCTCGAGCAAAGCATAACCATCAAGAACCACTGATTCTTTGAAATATTTGTTTCAAGGCCTTAGAGTTCCCACTCTTCTAGTCTGTTTATTACTGAAAATCTGTATAAGTGAATGGGAAAGTAGTTAAGTACCGATAATGAAGCATACATCAAAGAGCTTTAATATAAATTTAAGACACAAAAGTAAACTTGTTTCCTATTTCTAGTTGCAAACATCCAGAAACGAATAAATCCTTCATGGGAAATCTAGTAATGTTGATAATGAGGTACCCAAATACAGCTAAATTAGCTGATTTTCAATTTAACACATTAAATTAACAAACATTTGAGTACGACCGATACAAACAGGACTAATTCTTAAAATCGTTTGGGGTTAGATGGCGCTGTGTGAATTTCAGTGGATATTAAAGTAAAATTAAATTTAAAAACAGGAAATATTAACCACTTAACAAATTATTTTCAATTGTGTTTGAAATAATAGGCGGTAAAAGGGTTAAATAAAAGTAATGGTATTTTATTGGATTTATTATATATAGCCTTCATACAATTTTTTCATTGTTGATAATTGTTATCCAAATCAAAATAACATTGCTACAAATCGTTAATTTGGCAGTCTTCTGTTTTGTTTTTCTTGTGAAATTTCATATGGTATAATGAATATTAAATTGTACTTATTTCATATACCGTATCTATTTGTCCGTCAGTTGCTTTCTTTTTTGCGATAACAAGGTACATCCCACATTTCTTGCGATCTTATCATGTTTTCTGTATCTTCGAATGTTTGAGGTAAATCTATTTTTGCCGTCTCTGGGAGCAATAAAGCCATCAATGAGGAAAACAAAGAAAGACAAGTGACTATTCCCATAGGTAACCACGACTTAATTACTCCGAGATAAGCAATAAATGGTGATATGACAGTCGCAATAAAACCACAAATGTGAATGATGGCTACACCTGAACCACGAATTGGAGTTGGTAGCAATTCCGCGGCCCATTGCATAGAACAACTGTATGCCATATTTATTGCAAATCTTGCTACAACAGCACAGATCACTGAACCTAAACCCTCAGGTACAATAAATGCTACTAAGAAGCAAAAAATGGCGGTAATAAAAAACGATATAATGGAAAGCCATCGTCTTCCTATTAAATCTAAAATAAATGCTACTACTAATAATGCTGGAAATTCAGTTAAAGATATTATAGTAAATGAGACGAAGAAATCAAATTTTAATTGTCCTACAGTTCTTGCTGAAACATCGAATATAATAGCACTACACATATATTCTAAGGATATAAATATAAAAAGTTTCAGTACTAGAGGTCGCTTTAGTACATCTATAATAGTGCCACGCTCTTCTGTGGTTTGCAATGCTGTCTTTTTGAATTGTTCTACGACTTCTTGGGAAACATGTATTTTATTTATACGACCAACTTTTAAAACTTTTTGTACCGTCTCATCAATGCGACCCTTAGATAATAACCATCTCGGGCTTTCAAGCATCACCACAGGAGCCAATAATATTAATGCCATCGGAGCACTGATCACTAAGCTCAAGAGTTTCCAGTGACCACAAGCAAGCGCTATCCATGGAAGGGAACAAATCCCAATGGTATAATATAGAGCAAATGGTACGTTTGCAAAAATGGTTCTATACTTTGGCGCCACATATTCAAGAGAAAGCAGATATATCATCATCATGCAACTGTCATATCCCATGCCTACAAAAAACCGAGAAATTGAAAATTGAATGAAATTTTGTGCATAGATACTGGCTATACCTGCCACGCAGACTAGCATATTTGCACATATGGCAGCTAGTAATCGGCCAAAGCGATCAGAAATCAATCCTAAAATAAGTCCACCAACGATAGATCCAATAAAAAAGAAAGATTGTGCGGATGCTTGATAGTTGCTTTTATCGCATACCCATCCCATTTCGCTGGTTATAGTTGAATAAGGAAACTCTGTTTTATCAAATTCCCATCCGTTTTTGCATGGTGCTGTTGGCCAAGAGGCATTCGGTTTTTGGTCAGTGCTTAAAACCAAACTCCAGTTTGCTACGTAGGCATTACATTGATCATATCCAAAGCGCTTGTTTTCATCAAGAGGTATTGCTAGAGCACGCCTTTCTGATTCTGTTAAATGTTCAAGTTCTGGTATTAAGCACCAATGATTTGGGGATGCTTCAGTTAAAAATATTTGCCCAAAATAAGTAAAGGCTCCAAAAACGTAGAACGGGAATAACGATAAAAATAGATAGCATTGATATCGTCCAAATTCACCAGCACTTAACAAAAACTTATCAAAGTCCAAAGAATTAGTTGTTATATCGTGAGAACCATTGTCATTATCATTGGCTATAGTATTGGTTTTCGCGGACACTACCATGATTCTGAACTTTCAAAATATACACTCACAT